>QAOA01005445.1:105388-146981 GCA_003255065.1 Cercis canadensis
CCCCCCCCCCCCCCGCCGCGCGGCTACGCTAATCATCACCAATTTTTAATATCCAAATTTGAAGTCCATAATATCCACCAGGATCTGAGCTTCAGGACCTTGTCTAAAGCCTCATCAAAGTATCAAACGAAAATCAAACTCCAAGAATATCAAAGTATCACTTAAACACCTTTAAAGTCTTAACATCATCCTTTATGGCTGGCTACACAAAATTCTCTAGATTAAAATTAGCATATTGCAGCTATAGTTTTGCAATAATCACATTCAGACCATTTTCTTTTGAAAGCACAGCCACTGCAATTTGCATCAAAAATTTTTTGTTTTTGCTCAAGTATATTGCATCAAAACTAAAAAATTTCTCCTTCTTTTTTATATTTTCTAACCAATTTGTTTTTCCTACAGCTTTGATTAGTGAATATGCCGGCTGAGAATTCCAACACTTATGAAGGAGAGCCATTTGTTGAAGTTGACCCAACTGGCAAGTTTGGGCAGTATAGTGATTTGCTTGGCTCTGGTGCTGTCAAAAAGCTTTACAGGGCATTTGATTAGCAAGAAGACATAGAGGTGTGAAATCAGAGTTGAACAGAGGAAGTTCTTCAAAGAAGAAGATTGAGAACAAGAGAGAGAGAGAGAGAAACAGGATTTGCAAAAAATGATTATATTGAATTGATTATTGAAATCAGTTACATCAATATATATATAGCCTATGACTAAGACTTGCTCTACAAGTTCGGAATCCACCTATTATCCAGCTAAGCATAAACAAGACTAACTAAGTCTAACTAACTTGTTAACTAACTACTCAGCAATAACTAACTTTACTCTTGATAATAACTTGATAACACGGCCCTAACACTGCCGTGTCCTTCTCCATAACAAGCTCGTGTCCTTTCTTCAATAATTCCAATTCCTCTGTGACCATAACACAGGTGACTTTGATAATGACACGGCCATGTCCATTACATCAACTAATGGCCTTGTCTCACAAAATAATTATAATAGAATAATTATAACTAGAACCAATACCCCACCTCAAGCTGGATGTGGAGACAATCCAAGCTTGGATAGAGTCTCATGATGCTTTGGAGCAGGAAAGGACTTGGTAAAAATGTCAGCCAATTGATCTTGAGTAGGAACATGTGAAAGAGAGAGTAGACCATCTAACAATTGCTCACGGACATAATGACAATCAATGTCAATATGCTTGGTTCTCTCATGAAAAACTGGATTGCAGGCAATGTGAATAGCTGCCATGTTGTCACATTTGAGAGGAATGGGAGTGATGCTAGAGACACCAAGATCACTAAGCAAACGACTAAGCCAAGCCAATTGAGTGGTGACTCTTCTCATGGAATGATATTCAGCCTCTGCAGAAGACAGAGACACGGTAGTTTGTTTCTTGGACTTCCAAGAGATAGGACTGCCACCAAGCATAATGAAGTAGCCACTAACAGATTTTCTAGAAAAGGGACAAGCAGCCCAGTCAGAGTCACAGTAGGCAAGAAGACGGAAGTCTGTAGTTCTATTCATGAAAATGCCTTGGAGAGGATGAGAATGGAGATACTGCAAAACATGGATGGCTGCTTGCAAATGAGCTTGACATGGATGTTGGTTGAATTGACTAAGAAACTGAACTGTGTAGGCTATGTCAGGCCGAGTGTGCAACAGAAAATTGAGTTTGCCAAGCAACTTTCGATAAATAGTAGGATCGGGCAAAGGATCAGACATAGTAAACTTCAATTTAACAGAGGGAGCTAAAGGACAAGCCACTTGAGGCATATCAAGGACCTAAAACTCAGTGCAAAGATCAATGGTGTACTTTCGTTGACTAACTAAGAGGCCCTGAGGCAAAGTAGTAAACTCAAGACCAAGAAAATAATGAAGGAGACCAAGGTCTTTTATCCTGAATGTAGCATCAAGATACTGTTTGAGAGAAGTGCTTTCAGAAAGATCATCACCAGTAACTAACAAGTCATCAACATAAACTGCCACAATGACCAAAGAACCGAAAGACCTTTTAATGACCAAAGAATAATCATGGGGAGAATGTTCATAACCTCTGTGTTGAAGTGTTTTTGACAGTTTGGCATACCACTGTCGAGAGGCTTGTTTTAATCCATACAAGGACTTCTTTAATTTGCATACCAAGGAAGAGTTAGAAACAAAAAAACCCGGAGGGATCTGCATGTAAATATCCTCATGAAGGTTCCCATGCAAAAAAGCATTATTGACATCCAATTGAAATAAAGACCACCCACGTTTAACAGCAAAAACAATCAAGGTTCTAATAGTAGTGAATTTGACCACTAGAGAAAATGTCTCAGAATAGTCTTCACCTGCTTTTTGAGTAAACCCTCGAACAACAAGTCTAGCCTTGTATCTCTCAATTGAACCATCTGATTTCCTTTTAATTTTGTAAACCCATTTACAACTAATAGGCTTCTTACCTTTAGGGAGTTTGACAACATCCCATGTTTGATTAAGCTTAAGTGTTTCAAACTCTTTTGCTATAGCTTCATCCCATAAAGGATTACTTGCAGCTTGCTTATAAGTCTGGGGCTCAATGTCAATAAAAAGATTATGAGAAAGATGTTGAGTACTTGCAGGTAGAGTACTGAAGCAAAATGATTTGGTCGCAAAACAAGCATTGGTGATGGTGTGGCAACAAGACCCAAAGAGAGCATCAGTGTCAGGTGGATCGAGAACTAAACCACAAACATAATCTCTGAGAGAAGTGGGGGGCCTGACGATTCTGTTTGACTTCATAATGGGTGAATTGTCTATGTTAACAAGGGACACTGGAGGAACACGGGAGGAACATGGCCGTGGCTGAAAAGACAACACGAGAGGAATATGAGAGAGACACAACCATGGTGACTGAGGACACGGACCGTGTGTGGTCAGGACACGGCCGTATTGGATCACCAGAGGGGACATCTGTCATGGATAGAGGTAAAGGAGATGTAGAATGTTTAGAAACAAAGGAAGAATGAAAAGGANAAGGTGGATTGAGAACTAAACCACAAACATAATCTCTAAGAGAAGTGGGGGGCCTGACGATTCTGTTTGACTTCCTAATGGGTGGATTGTCTATGTTAACAAGGGACACTGGAGGAACACGGGAGGAACATGGCCGTGGCTGAAAAGACAACACGAGAGGAATATGAGAGAGACACAACCATGGTGAATGAGGACACGGACCGTGTGTGGTCAGGACACGGCCGTATTGGATCACCAGAGGGGACATATGTCATGGATAGAGGTAAAGGAGATGTAGAATGTTTAGAAACAAAGGAAGAATGAAAAGGAAAAATGGTTTCATGAAATACTATGTCTCGGGAAATAGTGATTTCTTGGGTTTCAAGATTAAGAACTCTATAAGCTTTCTTCCCAAAGGGATATCCCAAGAAAATGCTAGGGAAAGATCGAGGCATGAATTTGTCTCTCCCTTGAGCAACAGTGGAAATAAAACAAAGACAACCAAAAGGCTTAAGATGAGAAAAGGAAGGTAATTGATTAAAAAGCATTTGATAAGGTGTGTGATTATGAAGAACCTTGGAAGGCATCCTATTGATGAGATAAGTAGCTGTGAGAACACAGTCACCCCAGTATTTCTTAGGTAAGCCAGACTGGAATAAAAGAGCCCTAGAAGTTTCAAGTAAATGTCGATGTTTGCGTTCAACAACCCCATTCTGTTGATGGGTATACGGGCAAGAGGTCTGATGAATGATACCAAAGGAGGAAAAGAAAGTTTGACCTTCTGAGCTACTGCCAAGCTCATAAGCATTATCAGATCTAATGACCTTGATAGTGGTCTTGAATTGAGTTTTAAAAGGATTTGATGATGGAGAAGGCAGATGATTTGTTGTGAAGTAAATGAACCCAGGTATTTCGACTAAAGTCATCAACAATAGTAAGAAAATATTTATGGCCAATATAAGTAGAATGTTTGTAAGGACCCCTAACATCTATGTGAATTAGATCAAAAGGAGCTTTAGTAGAAATATTACTAGAAGGAAATGGCAATTTGTGTTGCCTAGACTGTGAACAAACAATACAAGGATCGAAAGTATTGTTATTAGCAACTTTTGGAATATCAATTGGCAGCATATGAAGCTTGTACAAAGGCATGTGCCTATATGTAAATGCCACAAATGAGTAGTATTTGTAGTACAAGATGAACTCACATTACAAGATGAATTAAAAGAAAATTTTGACAAAGCAGAATTTGTAGAATTCTGTCGAAGAAGGTATAAGCTTTCATCTCTTTCACCAAGGACTAAGTGTCTCTTCAGTGAAGGGGCCTGTATGTAACACATTTTGTTAGAAAAGTATTTTGAATAATGATACTGAGAGGTTAATTTACTGAGAGACAACAAATTGAATTTGAAAGAAGGAACAAAAAGAACATTGGTAAGAACTAGATGTGAAGAGATAGGAATTGTGCCTACACGGTTAACCAAGACATTTTCACCGTTAGGAAGAGAAACAGAATATGGCACATTAATATCAGTCATATCAGAAAATGCACTTTTATCAAAACACATGTGATCAGAAGTACCAGTGTCTATGATCCAAATTCGTCTCCTATGTGAAACTCCATTATTGTTGACATCAATAGACAGAGTACCTGTAAAATTGGCAGCTGCAAGAGCACTGGGCTGATTAGCAAGTTTGAGTTAATTCAAGAGTGTCAGAAGTTAACTACTGTTCATTAGAAAACTGATGTGCGGAAGCTGAAGTATTGTCAATATTGTCATGAAACGATTCTCCTTGATTCCTAACTGATTCTCCTTGAGCTGAACCAGAGAACATCTTAGGCCTTTGAAACTTAAAATCAGCAAGATAGCCATGAAGTTTATAACACTTCTCCTTTGTGTGGCCTGGTTTCTTGCAATAGTTGCACATAACACTTGATTTCTTGTTTTGATCATACCTTTGAGGTGTTTAATTGCCTTTGAAATTGTTGACATTCATTGCAACAGTATCATTAGAGAAAGGAACAATAGGTGAAGAAATCTCTTTATGCTTTTCTTCATGAATAAGAATGCTATAAGCTTGATTAACAGTTGGTAGAGGGGACATCATGAGGATATGACCTCTAACCATGGAAAATGCATCATTGAGTCCCATGAGCAACTGAAATAATTTATGATCTTTAAAGTATTTATCCATAATTTTCGCAGCACCACAAGAACATTCAGGAATGACTTGAAAATTCTTCAATTCATCCCAAATTTTCTTAACTTTGGTGTAATACAAAGAAACACTATCTGCACTGACGGGTGCCGAACCGTACAAAATTAAACTACTAATTGCAACTAAATTGTAGTATAGGATGCAACCAGTGTCGTCTCCCAAGGATTCACCAGAACAACTAATCTTTTAAGAACTTAAGCAAGAACAGAATAAGGGGGGTTTTGTGTTGAATGCAATATACTAAGAATTAAGAAAGCAGTAAATTGAATTTATCAAATAAGAGAAAACGCAATCAACTCAAGCAGGCAACCAAACTCTAATCCATCCTTGTTCANGGTGGTTGTCAAGGACAAATTTGGGGAACTGATGCAGGAGGGACTTCATGAATATAATGAAAGGCGCCGCTTTGTGAATTTGGAGAAGAGGAGAAAGAAAGGTTTTCTTTCGAATAGGGCAGATAAAATAATAAAGGACAAAAGCCTTGAAATGTCTGACTCAGAATATCATGGAGATAACCTGGGAGGCTTGCTTGACCCAGAAGAAAGAAAACGTTTTTATAAAGTTCTTTTTGATGATGATGCTCCATGAAATTCTACCTAGGTACTTAAATTATAAATTTGATTCATAGAATTCCTATCCTGTTTCTTTCTAGATTTCAGTACCAATTTTTCTTCATGTCTTAAATTTTTTTTCAAACTGTTTATTATCTGCTGTGATGGAGCTCCTTTCTTCCATGTAGAATAAGATGCTTTTAAGTCCTCATTGATATGTATTGTATTATTTATTAGTTTGTTCTTTGTTGGAGGTCTAGAGAGGTTATGCACAGATCTGTTTGACTAGGATAGTAATGTTACGGATGTTGAGAGTCGGGCAGGATTTTTTTCTCAGCCTAGGCATCGACCTCAGGCCATCTTTTTAAATCACACAGTAAATGGGCATATTAGGTAAATTATTGACCTTTTTTCTGGGTCAAACGTTCTTGTAAAGTTTGTAATGTTGACTCTAAATGAGTGATGAATATCCAATGCCTTTGACTGCAAAACCTAGGTTACTTGGTGCTAACATGTCTAGCTGCAACTTATCACAACCACTTAAAATAAGCCCTGAATTTCTATAAAAATAGTGAAGCTGGCATATGGTGATTTGTTTTAAATAAATCGACCCTCAGCTTTTCAAATAACTGGATTTTCTGAAATCTGAATACTTGATTGGTGAAATAGGGAGTTGGTGCGTAATCTAGCCATTTTTCTTTTGCCATCTTTTGGGAAAATATAACCTGAACTGACGCATAAACAGGTCAGTGGGCCAACGAGGAGTAAACTATGGCATTGAACCGGTAAAAGAAGGATATGGGAAATGATAGCATCTTGTTTTATTATGTATATCATAATTGTCAACTGTGAACCTGAGTTTTTATTATTATTTCTTCCTGAATTGATCATGTCACTAATGCATGCAATGTTTTTCTGTCTTCTAGGACTTGGTTCAGGTTGACAGGGATGATACCAGCCTACCTCTCTGGTTACTGCTCCGTTTGGGCATGTCTCTCAGGTATATACATACATATCCTTGATCAATGCTGCTATACTTGTAAATGCTTGTAATTGTAAGTACTCTTCTGGATTATATTTAAGATGATGTCTTTCTCCGATTATTGTGATGCAGAAATTGTAAATTTACTGCTCCGTGGGCAGACTTTCCCTAATGCGTTTGGGGCAAGGAGGAATTTAAGTGGAGGAATGTTTCTGAAAGGCATATCCTGATCTGTGCACGTTGGATTTCTTACTCTTAGAATTTCTAAATTTCTGCAAGGTTGGCCAGTATCTGAAATGCCCTAAGTGGCCTATATGGGTTGTTGGCACTTGGCAGTGAATCCCATTACAGAGTCCTGTTTGCTCTAGACACCACTGTTCAAAATGGACAATGAACTGGAAGAAAGGGAATCTCAGATCCGCAAAGTTTGAGGCACAAAATCAGCGTGTTGTTGGGGAAGAGCTCTAGCCCAGTGGAATGTGTTCACAGTCATAAGGTTGGTTTCCTCACCCTCTTCCCCGGTTTGAATCCCCTTGATTGCAATTGTAATCGCTATTTACCTACATACAAAAAAAAAAGATCAGCTTGACGACTTCATTAGTTTGGAAGGGTTCCATCAAGTTCTCAGAGAAACAAATATCAAATTTCCCACAGAGAAGGTTGAGCACCTTTGCGTGTACTGGTTTCACTGTATGGAGTCGGTTCTGGCAAGTTATTTTGGTTCTGGACAAAAGCTTGGGAGGTTTGAAGGATTCGTCGTGATTGATGGAAAAGGTCTTTGATCAGATCTAAATGGAAGTCAAGTAAGCGCTGGAGGGTGAGAGGTTTACCTGGCGTCCTTTATTGTGTTTATCTCGTGGGTAACAGAAATCCCAATTGGTTCAGCAATGCCAAGATGAGCAGATGAAGCTTTATGTTTTGCTTTGATATTGCTATCTGAGGCACATGAATGGGGTCAATTAATCAATTTTCCCCAATATGTGCATAGCAGTTTCATAATGGGGATTAGTGTATCTTTAACATTATCTTCGCTTTTGTAATGTCATTGAAATGGATAAAACGGTGGTTGTTTAGCTACCCTCCTTTCAAAGGGGTAAGGGCTACCCTCCCTTCAAAGGGGTAAGGGCTACCCCACTACCCTACTCATTTAAAGGAAGAACCATAATATAGTTACCCCACTACCCTACCCATTTAAAGGAAGAACCATAATATAGTTATTGTTGACCTGACATGTAATATCCATTCAAATGAACTCTTTTGGGTTAGGAAGATATTTAGTTCTTGGAGGGTCTTTGTAATAAACATGAAACCTGTTCTTGCTTTTGAAATTGTTCTGATAGTAAATTATTGTGCTTGGCTTTTAAATAGGAAGAACTTCATGAATATTATATTATAATATCACCTCCTGTTTAAGCTCTGGATGATTATCTCAATTATTCTCTTTTAAACTGATGAATTGCATCCTTGATTTTTCAGTGTTAATTAGTAACATCATAAACAGGATCTGAAATCTGAATGATGTGGTTATGCTGTAGAATTCATATTTTCCAGGCTGTAGGATCTGTTATAAGACAATTTTTAATATAGCAAAATTTAAGCTTTTCAATTTCTCTTTTCTCTTACTTTGGCTCTGGTAAAAATTATTATAAAATTATTGTCAGCATTTAAAATTACAAAAACTGATATTATATGATTTAAATTTGTAGATACGATTATAAATTAAGAAAGAATAATGGTTAAAATTTTAAAAAATGTATATTATCCAAAACTACAACTATTTTAAAAAGTATACATTTATTGGCTTTAGCATCATAAGAAGCACCTTCAAAACCAGTTTTTTTTTCACCAAACAAAAAATTTAAAATTTATAAGAATTTATTCCTCTAAGCTGTTAATAGTATAAATGGCTACATCATGTAAAATAACTAAATATCCCTTATTGATAATTTTATTTATATTTGAACATGAAATTATATATATAAATAAAATAATTAATTTACACATTATTAAATTTTTTATATAAAGTTTTCTTTCCCCACGATAATAAATTCAAGTATTAATTTATATCTTTTGCCATTAAAAATGTATTGTTATATTATACTATTGTGATGGTGACATAAATCATATTTATGTATTTTTTTTTTACAATTTTAGTTCTAAATTACACCATATTAACATATTTAAATTTTATTTAATTTACTTAATTTTTTTTTATATAATCAAATATTAATTTAATAAAATTTACAATATAATACATNACCATATTAGCATATTTAAATTTTATTTAATTTACTTAAATTTTTTTACATAATCAAACATTAGTTTCATAAAATTTACAATATAATACAGCTTAAAACTAAAACAATATACACATAAAAAAAAAAAAAAAAAGAGAATACAAAAATTACTTTATATCATTTTAAAGAGTGTAAAATAGAACTCACCCCATTAAAATGCGTCATTCTCAAACACAGCGCTTGTTTATCCCATCTTCCTCTACATGGCGCAGATGTTTTCAGAATTCCTACTCCTTCAACTAAAAACACAAACAAATGGAAGTGAAAGGCCAAAGCGCAGAAGATAATCATAGTTAGGCTGAGACGATAAGAAACTGAAAGTTACTAACTTTCTAGCAGCAGCAGGCAATAACCATCCACCTATGCCTGCAACCATGCTCTTCCTTTCTCTTGCTCGTCATGTCTCTGCTAATCTTCAAATTACATTTTCCCCCAACTCATCCACATTTCCTTCCATTAACAACTCATCGTCCTTGGTCCCTCCTCCCAAAACTTCCAAGCAAAATCACCCTCCCAATTCCCTTTCAATTGCCTCCACAACCAACCCCAATTTCCCAGTTTCATCTGAGCCCAAGTCCCATTCTGATGCAGCCATCAAAGTGCCCACAGCTCCATGGATGATGGGTCCTCTTCTTCTCCAACCCCATGAAGTTCTCGACTTGTCTAATCCCAATGCCAACAAGAGCTTCAACAAGGATGAGGCTGAACATGAACGTTGTGATAAGGCATTGACTGAGAAAGAAAGTGGTGCGAGAGGGAAGAAGGCTATGAAGAAAATTGTTCAAAGCATTCAAAAGCTTCACAAGGGTCAGAATTCAGCTGAAACCCATATGGGTCCTGGGAAATTTGAATTTGGGGATTGTTGGGAACCACTGAGGGAAGAGGAGGAATTTGGAACTCAAGGGAAAATGCCATGGGTGAAGGATGAGAGGATTGTTTTCAGAAGGATGAAAAAGGAGAAGGTAGTGACTGCTGCAGATTTAACTCTTGATAAGGTGTTGCTCCGGAGGCTCAGGAGTGAGGCTTCAAGATTGAGAAATTGGATAAAGGTTAAGAAAGTTGGTGTTACTCAAGATGTTGTTGAAGAGATTAAACGCATTTGGAAAAGAAATGAGCTTGCTATGGTGAAATTTGATGTCCCTTTATGCCATAATATGGATAGAGCTCGCGAAATTGTTGAGGTTAGGCTTCTCAATATTGTCTTCTGTTTGTTTCTCAAAAAGTGATATATGATAATTCACTAATGGTTATTGAAAGAGAATATTGTAGTCTGCCATGTTGGATGTAAAAATGGATATGCTACATGTTGTACATTATCTGCAAAGGGCTGTGGAAATGGGGAATCTGAGACCATTTTGGCAGTTGAACACATACTGTGCATAGATTGCAATTATTCATTTATCTTTTTGTAATAAATTTTTGGATTGCTAGAGGTTTGATTTGGTTCAGTAAATTTTTCTATCTTTGAAAGCTGAGTATAGGAACTCAAATGATTTAGCAACTTTGCTTATAAATATTGAATATCAGGAACTGATATGGTCCAGTTTGACCCATTCTAAATGTCTGACAGTTATATAAACCAGATATTCTTCATTGTATTTTATCTTAGTTGAAGTCTCTAAAAGTTATCATATTGCTTTGACATATAGATGATTACTTTTTTTCCCCTGTTATATATGTTTATTGTTATCCTTTTATGACATCTCATGGTTGCTTTATAAAGGGAGAAACAGAAGACTTCAGGGTTTGGCTGCTGCTATCTTAAAATTGTGGGAGAAGAGTCTTATAGCAAGAATCGCAGTGAAGTATGGTGTTCCAAATACTGACAATGAAACAATGGCTAATGAGCTCAAGGCAAGTTTGATAGAAAGTTTCCATTAGAATGTAGATGACTTATGACTTTGGTGGTCTTCACTTAAAAATCAGCCTGCTTCTCAAGTACACGCGTACAACAATAATGGTTACAATATTTCCATTATGAATGATTTGGGAACAGTTTATCATACCTGAAAGTCAAGCTAAACTTGTCTGTTTCACCAACAATAAATTTTCCCTTACCTTGCTTGTGCTTATGTTCCAAATTGTGGTTATGGTTTATGTATGTAGAATCAAGTACTATAACTTTGATATCTACAATGCAGAGTCTCACAGGAGGAGTTCTGTTGCTGCGTAACAAGTATTTTATAATACTCTATAGGGGCAAGGACTTCCTTCCAGGAAGAGTTGCAACGTTGATAGAAAACAGAGAAGTAGAGCTGAGAAGTTTTCAACTTCAAGAAGAAGTTGCATGGATGCGAGCAACTGAAACCTTTCCTGCAGTTGATGAACCACCAGAAAAAACTAGTACCAGTGGAACTTTAACAGAGTTCAAGGAAATCCAAACAAAGCTTGGGGACATTGAAATGGTCAAACTAGAATTTAAAATTGAAATTGAAGCTGAAAAAGAAAGACTGAAGAGGGAATTGAGAAAGGAAGAGCGCAAGGCTTTCATTGTAAGATTTGTTTTATCAACTTTTCTTTTTGTCTTTGTTATATACTCTGATATTTTAGAGTATTATTGTTATTTACTCTGCAGCTTAACAAGAAGATAGAAAGATCAGCAAGGGAATTATCAAAGTTAAATGCTGCATGGACACCTGCTGAGCAGGATGCAGACCTGGAAATAATGACAGAGGAGGAGAGAGAATGTTTCCGGAAGATAGGACTGAAGATGAATAGTTGCTTAGTTTTGGGTAAATAAATTATACTTCTCTAATTATCAGTTGGATTTATGGGATCTCTATCTCTCTCTTTTTTGGTTCATGGAAGTTACAGTTAATCTTGGAAGGACTTTGCTGGTGTTTCAGCTTCCATGCATTCACTGTCTTGTTTCACTCCTCTAAGCTTTGTGATAAGTTTCTTATCTTGTATGCTCAAATATACAGAGTCTTGACATTATCATTACATAGAATGGATCCTAACCAAATGGGCCTCATCTTTTGAGTTGTTGTCGAAATTTGTAAATTACTACCATGACAGTAATTAGTTGTGGCTATCTTAAATGAACCTGCATGGCTGCATCATTACCTCAACCTGTCAAGATAGGGCGGTCAATATTCTCTCTCAGTAAAATGTTGCCTATTGGAAATTGTAGTTATTTTGGAAGCTGATTGCTTCTATAACATTCATCTTTTCTATTATTCTTTTTGGTAATGGCTTCTATTACTGTTTGTTCTGGGTTCTGCTTTTTTCCTTTCTGGATTTTATAACTTTTTGGTCATAGACTTTTTCTTCTTTCCTTGTTGATTGAGATGGTATAATCTTTGTGTTCAGTGTTTCTACTTCGCTTGTGCTCCCTTGATGCATTTTGATGAATTAATACTTATCAATAGAAAGGAGAAAGGAAATTTTATTTCAAAGTGACTACTGTTGTAAATAACCCTCATAGATGCTATTATCTAATATTATAGCTACTCAATGAAGTCTTTACTTGTTGAAAAAACCTCAACTATTTTCCACTTATTAGAACTTTTGTGATACAATGATTTCAGGCAGACGTGGAATCTTTGATGGTGTTGTGGAAGGCCTACATCAGCACTGGAAGCACAGAGAAGTAGTAAAGGTCATTACAATGCAGAGAGTATTCAAACAGGTCATCTACACAGCAAAATTGCTTGAGGCAGAGAGCGGTGGAATTTTAGTTTCAGTTGATAAGCTTAAAGAAGGTCATGCTATAATTATCTACCGTGGCAAAAACTATAGACGACCTTCAAAACAGGCGGCGAAAAATCTACTAACAAAAAGAGAAGCATTGCTTAGATATCTTGAAATGCAGAGAATTGGAGTAAGTTATTGCTTGATTTTGCTTCCAGCATTCTCTTGGTTTTTTTGGGAAATTTATACATGTTCCTTTAATGTATTTGCCTTTGATTTAATTTTCTTCTCATTTTGGGACTGATTTGCTTCTTGTTGTCTCGGTCACTGAAGTTTTTTGCACATCAGAAACAGCAGACAATCTCAGATTTGAAACTCAAACTAGTAAGTTTTAGTAACATTTTGATCCCAGCAATTTGTGCTTGAAATTAGTTATTCATATATGACAAAATTATCAAATCATATATGCAGAACACCTGTTATGGTTTCCTTACTATTTGAACTGAAACTGAGATTTCAATATGGTACTTTTATTTCAAGCACTGCTTAACCAGCATTCTTTTGAATTTTGCAGGCAGACCTGTAGCAGAGAAAGGAAATTGAGCAGACAGGGATCGACAATTAATAAATGAGTGGCTAATATGTGTCTCATCCTGCAGTTACTGTTAATTGTCTGCTTGCTGAAGGGAGCGAGATAAGACATATGAGAAAGTCTACAAGCGCCAGCCACCAAGCTATTTTGCAAGTAAGCTTTTCCCATTCTACAATTATTTTTGAACAGGTTATTTCCATATTAGAGAATTCTTTTACACATTCTTTGGCATGAGGAAATGAAATGTATAATAGCAAAATCAGGTTATGAAAGGAATCAACCATTTTTTTTCTTCTGAGTTGATGCTTAAAAAAGTGAGGGAAATGGATACTTGTATTTCCCTGTTCTTCTTTGGTCAGAATCAAATGATACACTCTTTAGTTTTAGAGTATACACACCATTATGCGCCATTTCTCTTGTACTATATTCTTGTGTTAATGAGTGCATAATTGTGGAACATATAATAACTAAATAGTTCCTTTCCCTTGCACCCTTAAACCAAACATGAAAACTGACATAACTTTTTTTTCATCCTCACTACTCTTCTGTTTAGAACATCAAAACAAGGGAGAGGATATTACCACTTATCACCCTGTTTTCTCTCGTTTCTTTTGCTTGCATATCTTTCTCTTTTTTATTGCCATATCCCACTTTCAAGTTACCAAAATAGGATTGACTGTCTTCAGAGAATGAGGCTTCTGAACAATCTTGAGAAAGATTATGGAAAGATGGAACTATTTGGACCTTACATTGGGTTAGAAGACATGACTTGGCCTTGAGCTTATTGTTCATACTAATAAGCTTAGTTTTGTAGATGGATCCGCAACAATCACTGATGTTTTTTGGTGATAAAGTCTTACCTGTTTGGCCTAGACAATCTAATTTTCATTACAGAGATAACTTAGTAAATTTAGATAATTGTGAAATAGTATTATTAGATGCTATTTGGAACATTGATGACCTTAATAATAGATTATTAATTTTAGAAATAGTAGCAAATTATTTTCGTTTTTCTCATGAAAAATATCATCACAAAGTTTGTCCTACTTATTGCATAAGAGAATTTTTCATGACTGATATTACTTATAAAAATTCTAGTTTACTTTAAGAAAATGATTCTCTCAAAAGGCAAGTAGAAGCCCTATCAGTCCAACTGGCTCACAGTAGAATATCATCATCATCCCCACTGGATGATGAAAACAAATTCAAAATTTTTGATGATTTGGAAGATAGAACTTTAGCCCCACTAGCTAAAGATAAGAGTGAGACAACAAAGAATATCAAAACTTCAGCCCTACTAGTTGAAGACAAATAGTGAGAGTGTCAAAACTTTAGCCCCATTGGCTAAAGATAAGAGTGAGACAATAGAGAATATCAAAACTTCAGCCCCACTAGTTGAAAACAAATAGTGAGAATGTCAAAACTTTAGCCCCACTGGCTAAAGGAAAAGAGCAAATTCTATCTTTAACCCCACTGGTTAAAGAAAAGTTACTAGAAGAAGAACAAGAAAAGAAAAAGTCAAGAGCTTTATTCTTTACTCATAGTTTTCTCAATCAATTACCAGATATTGATTGCAGACAACTTATTTACAAAAAACTTCAAAGTATTGAACTCAACAGACAAGAGTTTATTCATGAAACTTAGTAAAAGCAACCTGCAACAACAAACTCATTCTAGGGATGAACTGGATATGAGAATGTTATTATGGCTTCACAAAAAATGAATGTCTCAAAGAAGATCCTGTGTGTCAAGAAATTCCCCTTTCAAAGTTTGACTGTAAATGTCATCTCACCTATAGTATCTGTAGAGCCTCATTAGACCTTTCCCTTTATCATCCTATTACAATTTATTTCAAAGAAGAACTAATAGTTTTAACTCCTCAAAAACTTTTAGATTATGGATACCTTGCTAATGTCATCATTACCAACCCTGACCAATCAGATAAAAATTATCTCATTGTATCATCAACTCTTTTGAAACCTTTCCTCTAAAAAAATATATTGAATTAATCATTCAAAGCAAAACCCTAGAATGGATCAAAGGATCAACGCAAAATCTTGATAAAAAAACATATGAAAAAACCCTATCTCATGTCCTCAGAATACCCTTGGCCTTATTACAATTTTACCCAACGTAGGCAGATTAGACACTGGAGAGCTAGAACAATTGCAATAGACCTTTCCATCAAATACCATACTCTTGTTGCAGAAGATAATAATCAAAAAATATATTCAGACCCATCCCTTCCAGAGATTTCTTTCAATATCGAACTAACTTTGAACAATTAATTGATCATTATAATCAAAGGGAGCATGCAGAGGAACTAGAAGCAATTCATCGTCTGTATGAAGATGCAGCTGAAGACGAAGGATTCGACAACTGGAATAATATGTATGATGAAGAATATCATAATATTATCAATCAAATGGAATCGTGATACAGTCACCCAAAGACTGCTGTCCATGTGCAGTGATTCCAAAAGACTGCAAATTTCACATGTTACACATGACTACAAGCAACTTATCATCATAGTCAACAATTCAACAAACTTTATGAAGACTTCTCCTCATGACAAGTGGCAAGACAAGTGTCAAAAATAGAAGATAAGAAGAATTCCCCTCATGACAAGTGGCAACATTACAAGGCTTCATGAAAGTTTTCTTACACCTCATTAACAGGACAAAAGATGGATTTCAAACACTTTGGAATCTATGAATTTCAAACCTTCTCAAATCCACATCTCAAAGTCTATAAAAGGAAAGTTCAAGACACAAGGAAGGCATCCTAACTCCATCCTAATTCCACACATTCAAAAGCTTTCCCAAGTGAAGCTTTCTTCCTTTCAAAAATTCTTCGTAGTCTTAGATTCTCAATGTTCAAAGCCTAAGTTAGAAAATCTTTCATTAATCTTCAAAGTCCCTCATCTCCTTATGTATCAAAGTTTGTAATTAATTTCAAAGCAAGTTTCAAGAACTTTCAAAGTTGTAAGTGTTACTTTGTTTAATATCAAGTTCTATTTCAATACTTTTTGCATTCATAATCCCATCCTTGCTTTCCAGTGCGGATTACCGCCGGATTAACCTCCTTTCATAAGCATTCATCCCTTCCTTGCTTTCCAGTGCGGATTAAAGCCAGATTAGCCTCCCTTTTTATTTCGAAGTACTGTTCATGATACTATTCATAAGTTACTGTTCATACCAAAACTTTTCCTTATTCTGCATGTTTAAATTAATTTCTGCACCCTTTCATTAAGGTTTTTGACTTACTCATTAATGATTATCTTCCTTATTATTAATTATTAAGTCAAAACTGAGACGATCATGCTCCAAATCATATATATATATATATATATGATATACACATATTTATTACTTTTTCTTTCCAATGTTACCATAAACTGCCCATTTACTCTACTATTCATTTCCCAGTACCACTAGATGCTTCTTAATCATCTCTTCATTTTTAAGAGTTGTTGTTCTCTTTATCATTACTTCGTTTTCCTTTCCAAAATGAATATCCTCTATCAATTGGTTGGCGCTTCTCCCATGCCAGTCTCATAAATATTCCTCCTTAAATATTGTTTTCCATTTCTTCATTCCTCCTTGGGTTGGGTATACAAATGAATGAACTCTTAAACCTAAATGGTATTTTTTCCTTATAAATAGCAATCACATTATCGCACCATAAGCTTTTTTCCCAAGCTTGCTCACTTTCAGAGGCGTCCACAAATTCATAAGCAGATTTAGAAATATTACCAGAAGTAAGAAGATAATGGATTACCCACACACGAGATCCAGAAATGAATATCCTCTTTTCTTGCTCTCCACCCTCTATTTTATTAAAATGAAGGTTTTTATACCCATTACCAAAGCTCAAATCATCTTTGGCCTATTTTAGCTCAATCACTTAAATCACGAAAATATCATCCATGCCTCAATAAACAGTGCCTTCTTCACAGGTATTATCACTTTTTTAGACGACACTCTTCATTTATTACTCTACCTACTTGAGATCGACCTAACTTAAACTTCGAAATTCGGACATTTTCAACCTGGCCCTTAGTTCACTTGTGCTTATTGTGCATATCAGACATTGGACTTAAACCAACCTGAATTCAGCCACCCGACTTACATCCAGTCATCCGACCTAATCTCCTAATCTCAACACAAGCATAGTCAGAAGGGTTGTATAGATCCTATGTTTTGCATATTTAGGCATATGGCATTTTTATATTTGGCTTACTGCGATTTCTTTTTATGGTCAATTGTGCTTTTTTTTTTAATACCACTTTTATATTAACTATGGTTGTGGTGGTGACATTGCTTTTCTAACTATAACAGCAGCATGACCCATTACATTAAACTCATGTTTCACCACGGGGTTCAATTTAGAGACGATGTTGGTTTGATGTATATAAGGGGTGAGGACACTACAAGAAAACATGTATTTTCCAGCGGAACAAAATTCCGTTGGAATTTTTAAGAAATTCCAACGAAATTTATTTACCGTTGAAATTTTTCATCAGAATTACCGTTGGAATGTACAAAAAAAATATTTTTTTAAAATTCCAACGGTATATTTCGTTATACTGTTGGAATTAGTCAATGGCTTAAAACGCACCGTTTTAATAAATTTGATAAATTTTTTTAATAATTCCTATGATATTCTACCAGACATAGAATATAAAATAAGAGTTGTAGGAAGTTTCTTCATTTCTGTTAATTCTGACAAAATTTCTTTCTTCTTCCTTTTTTCTATGTACTTCTGTAGGGGTTTCAAGCAAGGGGATTGGGTTGTCATGTAAATTCATCTGAATTTCAAATATTTTTTGTTGCTTCTACAATTGATTGCTTTGTGTTCCCTTGGAGTTTTTGAAGTTGTTCTCGTAATATGTTTGCTTGTCTTCTTTGACTAATATTTGGTTTTTGTATGCTTCTTTGTTTCATTTTTTATGGTGAATAGATTTTGTTTCTGCATAGCATCTTGCATTTATCTTCATCATGAAAACTAGCAAGGGTAAGTGAATTCAGCTCTCCATTCAATCTTCATCATTTACACACTAATAGTATAAAACTATGTAGTTTCTGATATTGCATTTAGAGCATACCCAATAACTGAATTGATCTGCTTCCTTAATCTGGCATTGTCTACATAGATTTGTGTCAGCGTCTTCCTCAACTCACTCTAGTAATACTGTTGCTCTCATATTTTACCTGTGGGGATGCTGATATGGCTAGCAGCCAAAATCCAAACTTGCAAGACTGTTTTGTTCATACTTATGAGGTTGTCTCTTGCGCTATTAGTGCTTTGGCGCATTGATGCTCCAGAATCTGGGTTTAGCAATTGTTAGTTACTTATAGAGCTCACTTTTGAATCCAACAGCAAATTTCCCTGCCAGCACCCTAAAAGAAAATTAAGCAACCTTAACATTTTTCTTTTGACTACTGTTCGTATCCTTTGCCTGTTCTATCAATATACAAATTAGTAATGCCTGAGCCTTCTGATTTTGGAACTAGGTGTGGTCCACTACTTTGGATACATGGTTGCCAGACCAAGTTTCTTTCATGCAATGTAAGAAACCATACCATATATTTCTCACTTTTTATTAGTGGAGGTTATGATTAAGCAAATTAGGAGAAGATATTATAACTTCTCTTTTTTTTTAATTGCAAGATAATTTGTGAACTCTTTTTCATAATAACATGAATGGTAGGTCTGACATAATAATATTAGTAAGATGCACAAGTGATCTAGTCCATATGCACACCGATAGAGATATCTAGGAGATTTTCCTTTACTATTGATCTGAGTAGTGAAACTATTTACTCACAGAAGATATATTGATTGTTAACAGTTTGTCTGGGGCTGCTTCTTATTGCTACTGATTTTTTTTCGTATTATGGTCGTTTGCATAATGGTTACTGAGCTAGACTCTTGATTTACATGTCTTATGCAGATATGGGTAATGTGAAGTCAAATAAGTACTGGGAGGCAGAATTGCCACCAAATTTTGACAGAAGTGGATGTGGGCTCGAGAAGTTTATTCGTGCCAAGTAAACCTTTAATGGATTCTTTTACATAATGTTACTTGAAACTAGAAGATTAAAATTTCACCTCAACTCGCTTAAGTATGTTTCAGGTATGTGGAGAAAAAGCTGCATTAGTAGCAACTACGAAGTCACCTAATGGGGTTGGTTGCAAGGGATCCTCTTGGCGGTGCTCCCAGCAAGGTACAAGAAGAGATTGTCAAAGAGTTTGTAGCAATCATGGGCAGATTTTTGTGTCACAGAGAGTTAGGATTGCTTGTTTTTTAGGGTGACCATTATTTGGCAATGAAATTTTTATTCTCAGTTCAATTGTGGGTCCAAGATCTATATACATTTTTGTACTCAATACATTATTAACTTATAAGAATTATTTAATGAATTGGATATTTGTGTTATAGAAATTATTTAATAAAAAAGATATTTGTAAATGGTATGTTTTGATTTTTAACAAATATTATTTAGGAATTTACAAAAAAAAAATTAAGAAAATTTAAACGGAAATTCCATTCCGTTTTGAATTTCAAAAACCAAAACCAAAACCAAACAATAATTTCTGATTTTTTTAAAAAAAAATTTAAAAAAATATATTTTTTAAAAATGAATTTCAACGGTAAAATTCTGTTGGAATTTCCGTTGGAATTATTATTCCTTTGGAATTTTTGTTGGAATTTTACAACTTCAACAACTTTTTTTTCCAACGAACCGAATTCTTTTGGAATTCAAAATTCCAACAGAAAAATTTCGTTGGAATCCAGCAATTTTCTTGTAGTGGGAAGATGTGTGGGATATAGATGTTGATCTTGTTTTCATTCTTATAATTATTGAGATGTTCAAAGAGTATGGATATCAAGATTACCTAGAGTGTTTTTGGTTAATCCTGGGTTTGAATCTGAGATAAAGGCTTGGGCAATTGAAGGGAGATGTAGATGTAATTAAGTTGATAGGTGAAGCCTTAAAGACTACAAAAATGGAGTTTTTTTTGTGCATCCGATAATAGAGGATCCAATGAAAGTGAATGAGCCATTAATGATTGATTACACTATTATAGAGGAGAATGATAAGGATAATGAAAATGAGCACACTGATGATAAATATGTGCAAGAAGTGTTGGGTAAAGTGAACTTCTAGGACTCAAATGATGAGGAGGATGAAGATAATGAAGGTGAATGTGAATATGAAGATGAAGAATATTATAGTGGTGATCCATGCGGTTATGAAAATGACATTAGTTTTGATGATGATAGTGCAAAGAACAGTCCATATAGGACATCATCAAAGAGTAAATAAGATTATGATGACAATGAGTTCTTTATGGAAAATACTGAGGTTGGTGTAGAAAAAGATGAACAGCCACAAAACAAGCAAACAGTGGGGGTTACATCCAGTAAGAATAATGAATAAAAAAAAACAAGAGGAAAATAAGAAAAGCAGCATAAATGTCATTTGAGGTTTATGAAGATCCATTTCTAGGAGATAAGTATCATACTGAGGAATTAGACACAACACCAAAGGATTCTGAAAATGATGAAAAACAACAGTCAATGAATCCTCAATTTAATGAGGAGGTTGCATTTGGAGAGGTGCACTTCAAACTGGGCATAAAGTTATTAACACTTGCTGTTTTTAAAAAAGCAGTGCAAGACTATACAATTCATTTGGGAAGAGAAGTTTATTGGACTAAGAATAATAAGACTAGAGCTAGGGCAGTGTGCCAAGAAAATTGTTCATGAAAGATTTTTAGTTCTTATAGTAATCATACAATAAGTTTTCAAATCAAGACATTTTTCTCAAATTACACTTGAGCTAGGCAAACAACAAATAAACAAGCACTATAACAAATTTCCTGGATTTCAATGGAATTTTTCCATTAGAATTTTGAATTCCAACAGAATTTGAGTCGTTGAAAAAGTAACTGTTAGAATTGTGAACTCCAACGGAATTTTATTGTTGGAATTCAATTTTTTTAAAAAAAATTCAACAAAAAATTTCAACAGACCATTGGAATTTTAAAACATATTTTTTAATATATTTTTTCAAAATATTTTATTTATTTTAAAAAAAATTGAATTTTTTTTTATTTTTTAAAATTCCAACAGAATGAAAATTCCGTTGAAATTTCTAAGTTTTTTTTTTTTTTTTTTTAACTTTTAAAGGTTCTTAAATAATATTTTTTAAAAATCAAAATCTACCATTTAACAAATTCTTGTGAATTTTAATTACATGTAATTAAAATGTAACATTTCAAATGTATGTATTTATAAAATATTTTGTTTGAATATACTCTATTATAAAAAGAATAATTTAACAAAAATATGCAAAACTTGTTGTATTTATAATTTAACAACAACACAGAATCTCTATTAGTATTATACAAAACATACAAATGAGCGAATTATACAGTAGAAAATTCTTGCTAAAGAATCTTCTTGAAACATCAAATGTAAACTTAAGAACTTAGCACCGGGACGGCAAATTCCAGCACGTACCCGTTTCGGGGACGTGAGCGAAACGCGGAACGCGTTCCACTGGTCCGAGACGGTGATCGCAACAGGGAGAGGAGCAGAGGAGGCTTTCTTCTTGAGGTAGTGAACCACGAGCTCTTCGTCGGTGGGGTGGAACCGAAACCTGGGTGGGAGATTGGGTTGCTGTGAACCTGTCGATGAGTTCACTGGTCCGAGATGTTGATCGCGACAAGGAGAGGAGCAGAGGAGGCTTTCTTCTTGAGGTAGTGAACCACGAGCTCTTCATCGGTGGGGTCGAACCGGAACCTGGGTGGGAGATTGGGTTGCTGTGAACTGGTCGATGAGTCGGTGCTCTCCATGGTTGAACCAATTACCGTGCTTCACTGTCTCAATTCCAATGGTTATGGCTACCAGAGTAGAGAAGACCATGTTAAGGGGAAAATAAATTTTTACCAAGCGGTGGTGAAGCCACCCCTGTTTTTACCAAGCGATGGGGCCCATATCTAGAGAAGGAAACAAAAAGTTCATTACAGAAAACAAAGGGTATATGAGAGGAGTGAGGACGGATAAGTGAGGTGGGAAGTGGGGATAAATAAATCTTAGACATAGGATGCCATGCTTTTGTTTTTTTTATTAAAGATTAATAGTTGATATTTTTTACTGTTTAAAAATTTTAATATTATTTATTTTATTTAATAAATATATATATATATATATATATATATAAAATAGGATACACGTGGCGTCCACGTACCCACGTTTTTAAAAAATTGCCGTTCCTGCATTTCGTCCCTGTCCCTGTCCACATCCAACATAGCTTAAGAACCAATACAAGTGACATCAATAGAGGCAAAGTTTAGTACTTCCAATGATGTCAAGCTTTCACGGAAGCAACTCAACCAACTGCCACTTTTTATCTTCAATACCATGCTCCTGTATATCAAGCTCTGTTAAATTCCTGCAACCAAGTAGAATACAGAAGATTATTTTTAGGCCAAATACAGTGTTAAACAAATAACACCAAATATCAACACAATGAAGACAATGCCTAATTTCCCAACTACTAAGCACCATGATATCATGAAATGAGATTCTTAAGTTAAAAAGCTTATAAAAAGTATATTTGCAATTAGAGAAATGTATGGAAATTTGAACAGATTTTGCAGAACAGTAGTTACAGCAGGCTTAATGTATGGGAATTCAGTGTAGCCAATGTGAGAAGCTGGGTAAGCAAATGTGTTGACAGAGATCCAAGAAAGATCTCACAACAACCGGCTAGTTAACTTCTCTAATCCGTCTGATTTGGCTACAGCCACTATGGCAAATTCAAGATGAAGGGTACTGAGTATCATTTCCACCCTTTCCTTGGTACATGTAGCCTCAATCTACAGCTACTTAGTTACACCTAACATTGACTGAACATGAATGTGTATATCTATGTGCATTACAGCTTGGCAAGTTATTATTAAACTAGCATAGATAGTGAATCAATCAGAACGTGCTAGCATATTACTAGCAACTCAACCATAGTACTTAATGCAGCTCAACTACAGCTTGATCTCCATTGTTGGCTGCTCCATTATATCGCAGTTTAAGTATTTATCTACTAGGAATGTCAAATTCCTCAGAATAGTTTTGTAAATTTCCTGTATCTCAATGAGTCCCAATTAATCAGTCTCTAAATTGATCAGAATTTTTCAGTCTCACATTTTCATTATAGAAACTCTTAATGCAAGAGTCATATTAGTTTGCTTCTGCTAAGAATAACTAGTTGATCAGTCATACGATCAAACCACCCAAGTGTATCGTCATTGCTCACTGAACAAGTAGGAAAGCCACATTTTGGAGGAAACTTAGTTGATTCCCTGGGTCTTGGCATCAATTTTTTTTTGCATAAATAAGGAATATTACAATGTTTCCACTCAATAAATTCCTGAGTGTCAATTGCATCATAAAGAAAGAAGTGATACCCAAAAATTTAGCTCTGTAGTGGATTCTGTTTTCCATTGGCAAAGATAATGCACAAGGATCTCACTAATCAGAAATAGTATTAAACACAACATGGCAAACAAGCAAGGTTCTCAACAACAGAATCTAATGATAGAATGCATCAATTATGGAGACAAAACTGGAAGGTAATAGCTATTATATCATGAACTTTTATTGCAAGTGGTTGGAACATGAAATTTAAATGTAAATAAAAAAAGAGCATTAAATTCTTAAATAGTGAAGACATTAATTCTCTATATTACATCATACCAACACACAGACAATAGTCCAAAATCATGATATAAAAGCTGATTAGTTTTCAGGGGTAGAATGAAAGAACAAAACACCACTTATTAGAAGTATAACTACTCCATGTCATTTCATAGAGGAAGAGGAAATGAAGCAGATATAATTGTAAAATAATTCTTTTTTTGGATAAAAACATAATTGTAAAATGTTACACCAATATGAAAATTTGCCTGCTTTCTATATGTAAGTCAATAACATCCACTTGCAGCAGAACTACTCAGCAAATTCGACATCAATAACCCAGATCATATGAGGATGAAGTACTCAACATATGACTATAAAAAAAAAAAAAAAAAAAGACACTGATATAATTAAACTATGTTTAGATCAGTGCACAAGATTTCCATGCCAATTATTAGCATTCAACTTCATCAGTGAGATGGTGCTCTTTTCCATAGGCAGTCATAATAGATTTGATAAGTTTACACCATCCCAAGTTATTATTAGCATTCAACTTCATGCCAACTAGTTGATCTAGAAATTTCTAGATTGAAGCAAACTTCAAAAGCTATGAGAGGCTCAACAGCAATTAGAAGCAAGCAATGCTACCATGCAAAAATGGGAAACCACAAAATTCACAAAAGCAGTGAGTTGCAACTTGTCCAAATTATAATCACCAAACTTATCTAGACTATAAAATAGATTATCAGGGTCACATAATCAACTATTGCAGATCATAGCTGGTTTAAGTGACAAGTTTTTAGGACTATATGTCTTAGTATTCAGCCAGCCAGATTTTATAAAGTTATCTCGTTTTGCTGGTTGGTCAGCAGAAAATTGGGAAATTGAGACATCAGCAGCAGACACAGATTTCAATTTCAGAAGTGGACAACTAAACAAGTTGATACTTTTAAAACAATTAGAATCCCAAGAATTAACAACGAGTAGGGGAAAGAGAAAAGATTACCTCGAAAGCGAACAACATAAGCGAAACTGCAAGACTTGTTTCACAAAAACCAAGTTTCCATCAAGATTATCAGCATTACACAATTAAAATATGTTACAACACCTAAGGAAGCTCCAGTGGCACAATTAAAATATGTGTCTCAACTTTTTTCTTGCTGTAGAAATTACACACAAAGAAAATGAACAAGAGAAGGTCTACTTTTGAAAATCCAGGGCCTAAGGAGTTAATGTTTAGAGATTAAAGTATGCTAAACAATCATATCCGTTTTTGCTTTTTTTTTTTTTCTTGATAAAATTTTCTGCTTTGTTTGTTGTGTAATAACAGGGATGGCATTACATATAACAACTGAGAGCTCCACTTCCTGGCTACAATTCAAACATCTAAAATTCTAAGACAATAAGCACTGACCAAGGAGATCCTGATAGTTAAGGAAGCAGATTGAGAGTACAAGAAGAAGGAAGATTGTGGTCATTTAAGACTCAGAAAACCAATCAAAGGCAAGAAAATGTCAAAATAAATTCAATAACAGGAGATGTATTGGTCTAACTTTACCAACTCTCAATCTCATCAGTTTGAAGTTTAACTCCCAAAATCAAATCTTATCCCTTATTACTAACATTGACATTAAAAATATTTGTGTGTGGAATTAAAAATATTTGACAGATTGGTGGAAGGTTCAAAACATGTGCCAAACAGAATTGAAGTACTTTTGACAAATTATTTCACATCAAATTTATGAGTTGCAGAAATATATTCAAGTTAAGTTAGGCAACTAAGCATCTCTTGTCATTTTGGAAGGTAAGAACAGTTTCTTGTGAAAGGATCAGTCAAACTGTCAATGGTCTTTAATTATCTTAATAAGGTAAAAGATAAGTTATTTGCATAATATCTATTTAATTATCTTGCTAATGAAGTTGCTTAAAAAAATAAGGGAAAAGAAACAACATTTTCAGTCTTCATTCTATCAGCCATCCCATTTTCATTTTTTCTACCAACCACACCAATCCAAACCATACTATGAGTGGTCTATTACTCTATTATTAGACAAACTATCTTGAAGTCATGAGATATGTTTTTATGAGGGCAGGTGTGTCAATTTAAAATTTCAGTAGAATCTTATCAGACTTTAATAAAATCTATAGCAGGGAATCCTCATGGTAGAGGGGAACACAAAGGGCCATCATTCAAAACAAGAACCAGACAATTAACACCATTTGTGATAAAAAATTGTATTCAATTGAGCAAATTGTCCAACTCAGCCTCCTCAAATGCTTGCTATGAAGAGAAACATATTTATTGCTTGCACAAAAACTCTTTCGATTGTGTTATACAATGTTGAAATATTGCAATGATGATTATTCACTTGGAAAAAGCATATACAGTTGAAGATTCTATTGCCTAGCAGATAATACCAGTGAAGGGTTGTAAACCATCAACAAATATGTAGGCACTCTTTGCTTGGAAGTTAATTAAGTTTGAAGAAGTGGACAAGAGGAAAATAAACTAGTAACATGGATGTTTTATGAGTAAAGCCATTAGTCCTTTATTTTCTTCTTCACGATTTTCTCTTGCACACAGTAGAGCTACAGCATCATTGAGTAGACATAACAAAAATCTTTATCTAATCCTCTGTTATCTTTTTTCTGCTAGTGGGGGACATCTTTGTAATTGAGTAGGCCAGAGTTAACGTGATCTTGTTGCCTTAACTAAAATGAATCCATGTTATGCTATGTCTTATCACAACAATAAAAAGCTGAAAAATAGTTCTTCTAAACAAGTTAGTCCTATCATGACAACTGTGATTAGTTAAAGATTTGAAATGGAAAACCAAATGTAAACAAAACTTATTTCAGTAAACAATTACAATTCTAGGGATGCTCAAGACAAAAAGAGACTCAGATATTTATGGTGCTAACTAATTGTGGTCTTAGAAGATTAGCCAGAGTCACTAATTGACTTGAAAGAACAACGACACAACTACAAGATCCAAAATTCTCATGAAACAATGTCTACTATATCATGCATTTTACTTCCATAATGCAGCCAACTACATTTTCTTTCCGGAACAATGTTGTAACAAATTGTATTCCAAGTATTAGTTGATGTATACATCATTGTTCATTTTAACAAATAGAGTAAACAGAGACAAGCTTGTGACTCGTCTTCTAACCTAATCAAGCTTTGCAATAGACCTACATCTGATGGCTTGATTTTTTCTGAAACAAAATTAAGTCCAATATTATAAATGAAAAATTTCAGTTGGAAGGGTAAACAATCATGTGGTAAGAAATTTACGTATCAAAATGCTAACTCATACAACAAAAAGTAGATTATCATAAGGGAACAAAAATCATGATCTATGTATCTCAACTTAGAGATAATGAAAGCTCATAAGCGAAGTTTGTTGAAAACCAAAAGAAGTAAATGTGCTTATACTTCATACACACAAATGCGCATATATACAAATATAGCATTTTGATTACTGAGTAAACAACCACAATCTGCAATCAGAAACCACATACTTACAAACAAGAGAAAAACAAATATACCTAATAAATGGAATGACCAGCGATGACACCATTAATTCATAATAGGGAAAAAAAATCACAATAAAACAGGGGCAAGAATATATATGGCTGACATACAAGACAAGGGATGTCAACAGAAATATCTGCCCAGCTCAACCAAGTTAACCCAAACATAGCAAGTCTGTTTACTTTAAAAACTTCATTGTTGCTTCACATCACCAAGCTACACTACTGTCAAACTTCAACATTTGCGTATTGACACAACTGAATAACCAATTGTGACAAGTGCAAGAACTCTCACAGAAGAATTTTTTATTTTTTTTTAATGTTGAACACCACCTTTAAGTTATGCACGACTTTTTTGCAATAACTGCATTAAACAGGTGCCAATTGAACACAGGAAGTCCTAAAAGGGTGTTCATGGTAGTTTATTAGGCCAATAGTATTATATTCTTCCTGGAGTTTTGAATATAACTAAGTTTATGAGGTCAATGGTAGTTTAGTTTATCCAGTGGCAGTCGGACTAGTACCAGTTTACAGGAAACAAAGTCTATAAACTTAATTGGATTTTCCAATATATTTTAAGCATGGTTCCTGGTCAAAATAGAATACAGGAAACAAAGTCTATAAATTTAATTGGATTTCCATCAACCAACACTGCCATTATCAAAATTCACAATACTTTTTCACCAGCACTACAAATTTCTGTGTGAGAAGGAAGAAGAGAGAGTGCGAGAGTACCTTCGGAAGCATCAACATCGATGGATTGAACCTTGGGAGGAATGAGCATCAGAAGGAACCTGCAGATGCCATAAGCGAATGCCAAAACGAGCAATGTCCACCAAAACGCCATTGGAAATTCGCAGATTCAGAGAGCCTCTCACCGAAGATAACCGCCTCGCTAGGGTTTCCAATGCTCGTAGCACATAAGCTTCAGGGAGTTTCAGAGCAATCCTCGAAGCGAAACCGAAAATTGGAGTAAATCACAGGAAAAGCGAAACCGAAAATTAGAGTAAATCAAGCTCCACAAATAGATTCTATAGTTTATATTACTTCGATTGCTTATGAAATAGGACGAAAGAAAGCAACAAAATCAGATTCGATGAAAGGAGAAAGAGATAGAGATACCTGGCTGAACTTAAGGGCGTGTTGTTCGCCGAAAAGCTGGAGGTTGCCACCGACGAAGACAAGCATGCCGCAGTTGACACCGGAGGAAGGAAGGAGGAATAGGGCATTCACTCGGTGAAAGGAGAAAATGAAAGGGAAAGAGGAAGGAATGAGGAGTAAATTCTCTTGATCTCAAACGGTGCGTTTTGTGAAAAAAAAAATTCAACGGTAGAACATACTGTTGGAATTTAAAAAATTAATTTTTCTTTTTTTTGAAATTCTAAAGGTAATTCCAACAAAAAATTTCTTCCGTTTAAATTACTGTTGAAATTTTTCAAAAATTCCAACGGTATTTTATTCTGTTGAAAAACTGCATTTTTCTTGTGGTGAAGTAATTAAGGAATTGATATCTGAGAACTTAGTGTCATACCTTAGAACATAATCGGGGATGAAAGTGAAAGATTCATGGAAGGTTTTGAAAGAGAACTATGAAGTTGAAGTGTGTGAGATGAAGATTTATAGGGCATTAAAAATTGCAAGAGATTATATTGAAGGTTCTGAGAAAGCTCAATATGCTAAGTTCTGGGATTATGCTCAAGAACTTAAGAGATGCAAAACAAACTCTACTGTGTTAGTGGGTGTGGACAGGTCTTCACCTCAGTCATCACCTATATTTAAGCGATTATATATGTGCTTAGATACATGTAAGAGGGGATTTATGAGTAATTGTAGACCTTTGATTGGATTAGATGATTGTTTCTTAAAAGGCTATTGTAAGAGAACATTGTTGGCAGCTATAGCACAAGATGGGGGCGAGTCATTTTATCCAATTGCATATGCAATTTGTAGATTTGGAGTCTAATGAGACATGGTCCTAGTTTGACTCTTTTTATTGAAGATCTTTGTCATCCAAGAGACTATAGATACAATTTTATTTCAAACTAGCAAAAGGTATAATCTTTTATTTTGTGTAAATTTTTTTAAATGTTTTGGTTGAATGATTTGGTCATAAAGAACTTGGTTTTGTTGATATTCTAGGGACTAGTGCTAGCCATGAAACAATTGTTGCCTGGTGTGCCACACAAATTCTGTTTGAGACATGTGTGGGCCAATTTCTCAAGAAACTGAAAAGATGCTAACCTGAGAAAATTAGTGTAGGTTGTCGCTAAGTCAAAAAAAATGCAAGAGTGGGAGAAGAACCTAGTAAAAATTCATGTAATCAATAAGTATGCAACAACACGGTTAAGGCTAAAAAAACCAACAACTTTGACTAAAGTTGCCTTTTATTGTTTTACAAAATCTCAAAATTATATCAACATGTGTGAACAATTTAATTCTGAAATTGTCAAGTACATGGGTAAACTAATCTTGACAATGATAAAAGGCATTAGAGGCTACATAATGAGGAAGAGGACGGATATGAAAGAGAAAATTGAAAAGTACAGAGTGTTATTTGCCCAAAGGCATAAAGCAAGCTTGATAAAGGAATGAGGGAAAGTAGGTTCTAGACTCTAACATAGGTAGGGAACTCTGATTACAACAAATTTGAGGTTGAGTATAGGAGTATAGACCCTTCAAAAAGGTTGTGGTTGATATGCATACAAGAAATTGTTCATGTAAAGAATGAGACTTAACTGGTATTCCCTGCAAGCATGCATGTGCAACATTGGCTAGAAAAGGAAAGCCAGTAGAGCAATATGTGTATGAATGGTACTCAACAGCAACATGGTAGTAAGCTTATGAGCCATATTTAGGGATTATACCAGGTGAAGAATATTGGGCTCAAACAGGACTTGAGGTAGTCCAACTACCTCTTAAGAAAGGACTCGAAAGGCCTAAAACACAGAGAAAAAAGACCAATGATCTCCTTGAAGCTCTAAGCATTGCCAAGCTAAAAAGAAAATATGGGGATATCAAATGCGAAAAATATGGCCATCTTAGCCATAATACAAGAACATGCAAATGTGGTCTTGTGAAGACAAAGAGAATCAAAAAGAGAACAAAATAAACAAGCCAACTAGTCTAATCATCTAAACCTAAGTCTCAATCACAAACCCCACTTGTCTCTTCACAAGAAACAAATCAACTTGGCTCTCGACCAAAGTTGACAGTTAGCAGGAATGTGATATAATATTACATTTCTTTATTGTCTTTTTTTTTTTTTTTTTTTTTTTTTTTTTTTTTTTTTTNTCTAAGAATTTTAGGGGCTGTGTGCACAACATGACTTAATTGTTCAAGTCGTTAACTATTTTTTTCTTGTTTCAGGTGCAACCACATCAGCCAACTCAAAGGGTCCACACTCAACCTCAACAAGAAGGTATATCAACACAGACAACAAGGCAGCCTTCTGTTAGTAGAGAGACCCTCCTAGCAGCAAGTGAAGTCAATAGGAGGAGGTTTTCTTCTATGTTTTCTTCAGTTGGACAACCAAGCTCCAGTGGCAGCAAGCAAAATTAAGGACTAGTTTAGGATCATATAGCACTTTTTGGACATTGTTGTATAGGTTTCAATGCTTTATTCTATAACTCTTAAAACCTTATGAGGAGTATGCAATTAGGCTCTTTTTGACAGATTTGGCAACATGTGCAAATTGATAGACAAGTACTTGCTTTTTTATGCCTTTACTTTAGTGACTTAGACAACTTGCCAATCTGTGTAAATTATATTGTAATGTAAAGGTAGTTTTTAAGACAAATGCATTAGAAACAATTATGCAGTAATGTGAAGATGCTATTTGCTCATTTAGTGACTTTTAACACATTTTTTCATAGTTACTTTACTTCAATTTGTACAAGCAGACTTTTTTTTTTTTTAATGATATATTGAATCTTCCTGTACATTTGGACACATGGGTTATACATTATTCTTATATGTTTGTCAAGCAATAATAATATACCTTGAGCTGGTAATAATATACCTTCATCATGTCAAATTGTTAGTTTGTCAGGTATAGCTTTTCACATGTGTTGTTTCCTTTGCTAAATAGGTGTCAGTAATCATGTCTTTTATTGAGGTTCTTCATGCTAAGTACCATGTTTAGTTATGAATTTCTAGATGATAATTTATATTATTATTATATTCTAGATTGGATATGAATTTGACTTCATCAAAGAGGCTGCTAACATGGAGAGTATTAAAAAGTTCTTATATGAAAACAATAAAATGACTCATGTTTTGGTGCCACAAGTAATCCGAGATATGGTTAGTAGGTACGTTATGCTGCATTACATCTTTATAAGGTATGGATGGTGATAATGAACTAGAAAGCACTACTTTTGATATTGTTTTTAGAGAGTTAAAACTATAAGGTGCTTATTTGTTGCATATGTGAAATGCTAGTTGGTGCTAGCTTTACTTAATTTCTTTGTGGCTATCACATAAGATCTTTTGTGAACTAGGTTTGCTCATTGGATAGGATAGGTAATGTTCTTATTCAAATGAAATGTAAAATAGTGAAGAAGAGTGATGTATTGTTGAGTTTGTGTGCATAGTTGTTACTAGGACCTAAAATATTTTGCTCTGGAAATCTAGAATGGTGTCATAGCTATTCATTTTTAACATGTTATTTCAACCAAGATTTGCTATGGGAAGCCCCTTTATTGATAAAAACAAGGGTGGATACAATTAAGAATAAGACTTTTAGCGTGTATTTTGAATATATTGATGGGGTTCCAATTTTGAAACTTGGTGATGAAATAGCTAAAAGAGACATAAATCTTGGTGGTAAGACTGCAACAGCAGTAAAGCAGTAAGCTCCTGAACTATCCTAATATTTGTAGTCTTCTATGGTACATTTTTGTTTTAATTAATAACTCACACATGCCCATAATTCTGACTTCCAACCTTCACTAACAGTTTTTTGGTCCATTTTGAATCTTTGAAATAAGCTTTGTACTCATTCATTGTCTTTTATTAAGAGTGTTGTTTCTTAACCATCTTCTATCTTGCTCTAATCCATTTTGAATGGGTGTGAATACTGTCCTTTTTTCTTTTTCTTTTTTGTCCATGGATGAATAAGATAATATGGAGGGGATGATGACGTTAACAGCGGTCTTGTCCAAGAAATTCATATATGCAGAATTAAGATGTAAATATATGCATAGTACACTATTAATTTCTATATAAAAGTGCAGGAAAATTCTTAAAAGCTTGACTCTGGCATACGGTCAAATGATTTTGAAAAGTGTATTCTTCCACTAAGACAACACTCTTTTCATTACCTAACCAATACAACTCATCTAAAGAGTTATATAGTTATGAACTACCTCCTTACAAGATGATTAAGCACCATAACAACCAATAGCATAGCCAAGGACCAGCAAATGAATTTCAATATTCTAATTCTCTTCTCATAGTTGCTGTACTTTTTACTCATTTGTTCCAAAATTCTACTCTCATTCACCCTTCCGTTCCTATCATCCAACCATTGAAAAAAAATCACAACCAATAAAGGAATTAACAGTTTCCACTAGATATTAGTACAAAAAATTTCTTTAATAGCTTCCACTACAAATAAGGGAAAAATCCAATTAACAATTTCCACTATCAATTGGTAAAAAAAATTACATGAAGAATATTGACTCTCCAAAATGGACACCCAAAATTCTTCTCAGCCCATGATGTCAGCAACAATGGCTTCTTCCCACACTGGCATTCAAATGGCACTTGCTTGCTAGTGATGTTCTCTGCATTAGACCCACTGCAGTTGCCAGTAGTTACACTCCAACTAACATCAAGCACGGTGTGCCCATGCTTGTTTGGCTTCTAAGCTTCAACCTTCCCATTCATGGTAGAGCAACACTGATTCAGAAAAAAATTAGGGATTTGGATTTGCAATGACAAAATCACATGTTGCATCTTTTGATGCAACAAACATTGAGCGTTCTATTAAAAGGTAGGACTATCCAAAATCTTCCAAGAAAAGAAAAAGATTTCATTTAAAAAATCATTTAGAGATGTAAATTCATTAACAAATTAAATAATAAATCATAGGTTTGAGCCAAGCTTATGTTGGGGCTATTGAATATTTGATTTTCTTAATTGTTTTTGGTAGAAAATTATTACGTTAATAGTCCATGTAATATTCATGTCAATTAGAGTTTGCTAAAAATACCAATCCACAGGGGAAAACTGACTTTAATGCAGCTAAGCATAAGCGACAATATATGATTTTAGTGGATGTCAAAACTCCAGGCTTTCACGTAAAGAGACCATTGATAGTTTTCGGCTTCGACGAGGCACCTCATGGACATGCAGAAGTAACTTTTGAAAATGTACGTGTGCCAGCAAAGAATATTATGCTCGGTGAAGGACGTTGATTTAAGATTGCTCAAGTAAGTTGAGGAACACTTTGCAAGGGCCTTAATTATGACAAGATGATACTGGCATGTGATGTTTTAGCCTTGTTATGCATAAACAAAAAATATGCAAAAGTCAAAGAAACTAACCTTCAACTTTTTCTTCCCCCTTGTGCTCTTCAAATTGGGGGTTAAAGTTTCTGCACTTCAGAGAAAGGGAAGAACACGTTCTAACCTATGAATGAGAAAGAAAAGAAACGACACCATTTTCCTCTTTGTGCCTTTTCTTTTCTTTGATTTTATAATCTACGTCATATGCCACAGTGGCAACTTAAAATATCATGTGTCACAATGTACTCGAAAGTCGTTACGACGCGAATGACAAACTTTTAAAAAAAATAATTTTTTAAAAAAACTTGGAGTTACCACCAATTATATTAAGAAAATAGAGAACAATTGAAAAACTTTTTTTGTTTTTTTTTTTTAAAAAAAAATCGTATGTGAATCAGAAATAGTTTAGGAGTTTGTTTGTGTGTAGGGAAGGTGATAGGCACCCCAAAACACCGGTCTAAATGACGGTTACCTAAAATTAATTGCACGAATATAATATTGCTCAAAATGTGTATTTTATTTATACTAGAATAAAAAAAGTATTACAAGAATATTTGACAAAAATAAAGATAGAGAATTTAAATGCGCAATGCATGATTTCTCTACCGTAACCTAAATCTTTTCACCCCTTTCTCGCATAAGCGCCCTCTAAGGTGATGCTACCTATACCTAGGTTGCATAAACAAAGCTATTTCATAAAAGAATTATACTCGATCTATCCTCCCATGATAAGTGAAGGGCATGTGAATACTACACGACACAAATATATATTTTATATGCAGTGCAAATGTATGATTTTAAGTATTACAATACTTGTCTTGGGGAAAGGGACTTTAATTACATTCGAAAAAATAAAGTAAAATAAATAAAAATCTCTTGCTCCTAGCTTGCAGCAAAGCCATATCGAGTAGAGCCCTCCAACTTGCCCCCGACCATAATCACTCTCAGTCATATGTAAAGTTGCTCAAGAAAACACCAAATACAAGTTAAAAAATTCACAATTAAATATCAACATCTTAAGTATATCTCATGTCTAACACATACAAGAAGGATCACAAATGACACCCAATAAACAATAACTACAACTTAGAGGATTCAATAACTCAATAATTATTCCAAATTCAACTCAAAATGAATTTAAGACAACCATCCAAAATAAGACTACTAATCAACTCTCATGTAGGCAAATGTATAAATTACCAAATTGAATTGTCAACATCTCCTATGCAATGCTTAGAACCAAACTTAAACTAACAAAAGTGGAATAAAGAAAAATTAAGAAAATGTCACTAAGGCACAATCCAAAATAGCCGTGTTCAAATTAGAACTGGAAAAAGTAGAAAAATGAGAAAATTCTAAAAATTTCTCACATCGAAGGCATGTGTTTTACAGTTCTAATGAAATAAGAATCAAGAAAAATGGATCTATATAGCTCAAATTAGAGACAAAAGACTGAACACTGACAAAGACATGACAACATTAGTTGTGCATCAATGAACAATCATATTCAGATTGAAATTAGGAGTAGGGGAGACATGCAAAAAATCTGTAAATTTTGCACATGAAAGATATAGGGTCTGTTTGATTTTTGTTTTTAAAAACTGTTTTTTGTTTTCAAAAACAATAAAACAAAAAAACTTGTTTGATAGGGTTGTTTTCAAAAATTACTTTTAAAAACAAAAAAAAAAAAAACTTTCAAACACACCCATATGTCTTACAGTTCAAACAAGATGAGAATCATGCAAAATAGAGTACTATAACTTAACTTAGAAACAAAAGATGACATACTGCCAGAAACATGACAGCAGCAACAGTGGGGAATAAATAGCCACATTTAAATCTGAACTGGGAGCAGTGTAAACATGAACAAAATTTGAAAAATTTACACATGAAATCAGAGCTTTAACAAGTTCTAAAAATGACAATCGTGTAAACATACAGCAAAACAGTCAGCTAAGCTCTAGCAAATCACATGAATGAGTCTACTAAAATATCTTGTAACCAAAATTTGTAGTGAGCATATGGATACAGTGATGAACACACTTTTTATACAGTAGTTAACCCTCATATTTAGCTTCTTAAACCTCTTTTGGACCTATTTGATTGGGCTTGGGCCTCATTTCATGACTTTAGATCCATTTGTGTCTAATTGCATTTTTCAGCAATACTGAGCATTTTATGCTGTCTCTGTGTTTCATGCATATCTTGAGTTATGGATGTCTAAAAATTTTGAGTCTTACCTTGTAGGAAAGCTGAGAGAATTATCTACAACTTTCATTCAGGGCTCCAAAGCCAGTTCGGACGTCCAGAAGGTCATATGCAGCCTGGAATCCAGAGGAGACATGTTGTCGCAGGATCCTGACCCGCATGCAGTGTTTGGACTATAACTTGAGATTTAGGTGTCATATGGACTTGAAACTGGTCCCATTGGAAATCTAACATACATATATTCAATTGTTATGAAGACCGGTTAACCAAATTGTATAGTTTAGATGGTCTTATTTCCAGTTGAAGTTGGCTGATGGTTCTAGAGACCTGTTGGCACTTAAATGGGCCTAACTTCTTCATCACAAGTCCAATTGAACCCAAACCAAAGCCCAATGAAAGCTAAGGCCCATGGGAATCAGTGTGACCTAAGGACAATTTGGGTGTGCATGCATTTTTGAAGGTCTATATGTGCAGAAGGAGGCAGCCGAAATTAGAATCAAGACTTAGGATATTTTTAGACAGCTTTTCAAGTTTTCTTAGTCTTTAAGTTTTCTCTCTAGATATTTTGTAAGAACTTGGCTTCTCTTGTTCATGGAGGGCTAAATACTCCAATCAATCCAGGTTTTGGCTGTTCTGATTATTAATTCTAAGATTATGCTTTGTTGTTATTCATTTAGTTGTTAATCAAGTTCTTTCAATCCTTTGAAATATTCTGTTTGAATTGTTTAAATTCGGATTTGAATTATTCATGTGTTGATTGCTTAATTGCATGTGATAAAAGAGGATTGTATGATTAATTAATGGTTTTAAGCTTTTGGACTAATTAATTACCCTTGGCTGGATTCTGGACTTAGGTTAAACTAGACTTGAATGTTTGCTTAATTCATTTAGTCTCCTGTTGATCCGAATTCTGGTTGCTTAACCAGTGGATATCCATAGAAGACTGAAAGGCTTCTTGATATTTTCTAAGGCCAAGAACATATTTAATAATTAAATGGATCATTGGAAATCAATGATGGATTAAAATCAGAATCAGTTGGACTTGGATTGGTTGTTTTCCTTTAGGTTTACCACTTATAATTAATTTCTGTCAATCACTAAAACAAACAAAACCCCATTGTTTATATGTTCTTAAAACTGATTCACTAAATAGAATAATCCTTTGATTCGACTTAGGGTTGCCTTATGCTACAAGTAGCTTAGGTAAACCGACCTTAAACTTTAATTAATTTGAGGAGCCTCGGCAGCTCATCATACAGCATGATAGGATCTTACATGTTAATACTGAATGATAGGGTCCGACCAATTATCAATATATCACCTGATCAAAAGAAAGAAAATAGGCATGCGAGATAATAAAGAATAGGACCATGTACCACTAACAACAATAAAGAAGGCAGCAACCTAATGCTCAGAACTTAATAAAATTAAAGAAACATGAAATTGGTCCATTGACCTTAAAGAAAAAAAATAAGAAAAGAAAGGAATTAATGAGACAAAATCAGAGTCACCATCTCACAAGCATGAGTATCATAGCTAATGCCATAGTCGGAATGAAACACATATGCCCTACATGTCTAGATATTCAATTTCAGATATAAACCAAACCATGTAAACACAACAAGCCAAACATAACCTAGAATGCCCAAATTTTAAGACCAAGGGCTGCAGATATTTAACCAAGCTATCTAATGAAGATTGATTCTCATGAGTTAAAAATAGAGATGCAAATTAAGATATCCCAAACTCTTATGACAAGAAAAAAAAAATCAGAATTCCGAGTATTTGGTCTAGAAACATGAAGTGAGGCTGCAAGAACATCTTATATTAACTGAAGAGGCAAAGATATCAATTAACTCAAGCAATGAGATAATTGTAATGTAACTATCTACAACATGAAACTGTGAACCAACATATGTATACACATAGCAACGGAGACAACGAGCTAAAAAATAACCCAAAAAGAGTGATCCATCCCATTACAAACTCAGAAAAACTAACAAGCACATGAACTCAACAATTCCCAATTACTTTGCAACCACAAATTTAAGCTTAAGCAGAAGAACACAATTGCAATCTTGTATGCGAATACTTCAGTTAATAACACCAGATGCAAGGGCATTCACATAGTCACCAAGAATAGATTCAATAAAATTCTCAAAGGACCAAATTTAGAAAGAGAAAAAAAAAAAAAANAAAAAAAAAAAAAAAAAAAAACACAACAACTAATGGCATCATGTCAACCAGCCATTCTCATAACAACAGAACCTAATCTCAACTCACATGCAACTTAATCAAGCAGCCAGTGACCACACAGAAAACAATTGTCAAAATAAGCTTAAGCTAAAACAACACTCAAAAACTCACAAATTACAATGATTAAACTAAATTTTACAAAACTAAAAAAAATTAAGGAGATTGGGGAAAGGAACACATCAGAGAATTATCATTATAAATTCTCATAGCCATCATCCCGATATGAGAAAGCTTAAACCCATCAACACCTGACTGAAATCATACCTCAAATAAAGTGATATCTTATTTAAATGTGTATATTTCATACTCTATGGGAACCAAACACTCAACATTAGCAGAGGAGTACATATCATAGATTATTATGCTAAAAGTGCAAAGTAATAAATTCTCACCAGTGATTGAAACTTGTGATGTGCATGAGGTACAGACTGAGTTTGTAGTCCAATGTTCCTAAATTGCCCTGAACTCCACTATTTCTAAGCAAACCGAAACAAAAACGATCGTATTTAATCAAGCCCCTTTTCTATCAATGCGTGCTACTTCTCCTTCTTCTTGCTCTGCCCTCTTTCTCAAATTCTCTCTAGCTTTCTATTCTTTCTCCCCTCACTGTTATGTGCTCCCTTTCTCCCTATTTGGTTTCTCCTTTTCTTCTTTTCTCCCCTTTCCTTTTTCATGCCAGCCTTATTCTCCTCTTTTCTCTAGTCGATCCTTGCTCCCTCCCTCTTTCTTACGCACTCTATCTCTTCTCTAGATATTTCTTCCTTTTGATTTCCCACTTTGCCCTTTCTTTCTTGCTGCTTACTCCCTTTCTTTCCCTTTTAATTTGTTTTCTCTTTATCTTTTAACTAGTACTGGGCTCCGTGCAATGTGCGGCCGGGCACTACGGCGGGGGCGACACAGAATAAGAAATCCTATTGGATTACCCATTGAGGTTGCTTTAGTGGTTATCCAAATTATAATCCTATTAGAATTTTGGAAACTTATTCACATGGTGTAATCTCACCCTTCTTCCAAGTGCCATAAGAAATCCTATTTAATCACCCATCGGGATTGGTTTATTAGTTACCCAAATTATAGTCTTATTAAAACTTTAAGAAACTTGTATCCATGGTCTAACTCCAATCTTTTTCCTAGTATTATAGGTTATTTAATTTTTTTTCCCCACAAACTATATCTAGACCTAGTTATAATTTTGATTTTCATTCCCTTTTATAATTTTGACTTTTGTTCCCTTTCCCTTTCTGTCTCAATTATCATACTCAACCTCTACTCATTCTAACTCATTTATATTTAAATACGATAGAGAAATTGTAACCTAATTATAGTACCCTTGTCATCTAATTATTATTACTATTTTGTATAGATTTAAAGTAAAGTTATAATAGGGATAACCTATGTAAAATGGTGGGACATTTATTTTTTGTTCTAAACTCACAAGAGTATTATATATTGTATCATTTTTATATAAAAAAATGGGGAAAGAGAATTTTGAATTTCTTCATCGACATGAAAAAGTTTCTTATATTGATTGCGTAGATAAACATAGAAAACTCTTATGTCTCTTTCAAACTACCTGTTTTCTATGTCTATTCTCAAAGCCATTGCCATTTGACTATTACTTTTAGGAGACTCAAATTTCAAATAAGCATATCACCCTTCAAATATTTTGCATATTGACACTTGATACTTGCGAGTTTGTAGTATTATATCTACCAATAGGATATTCTTCAAATTGAAAGGGTTTATACATAATCACTATTTTTCAGAAAAATAATGGAAGAAAAAAAAATCCCAAAAGACTTTAGTAAAAATGAAACAAAATCAAAATTATAACAATTAATCAGTATATTTAAAATAACTACAATATAAAAAATTAAATTCCCCAAAAAAAATTATATTGCCAATTGTATGCAAATAACTACCATGTATGGATTTACACTTTAGTTTTCAACCTTCTAATGACGCTTTTTCAGGCTCTAATTTAACAGCCTAAAGGCATAAGAGGGGAAAAGAAAATGTATTACTATTTTGCTAATGGAAAAAATATATCAATTGCATCTATAAATATTTATATTTATATAACATATATCAAAATCCAAAATCTTGCTTTGGATGACTGTCAAAACGTCAGTTTCCCTAAGAAAAACCAAAAAGGTTTTGAATTTTAAATGAATTATCACAACAATAAAATATTTTGACACAAATAAGAATCCAATTGTATCTTGCTTAGTTCGAGCATTATATGTCAAAATGTATATGTACTAATACATAACTAAATACATACTTTTCTTTTATCACGTATAATGACAGTTAAATTAGGCATAATGAATACTGAATTTCACTTCTGAAATTATCTCCTTGTAATTTTGACTATAATGTTAAGCTTAAAAAATTTAATTTAATTTTTTTTTCAAATTAATTATCAATCAATGAATTATAATTGGCATGTGATTGAAATTATTGTATAATTTTTTATTTTTATATTAATTTCGTATTTATTAAATTATGAAAAATCTAAGTTTGTAAATTTACTTATTTGTACTTGTAAACCTAATTCATATTCAATGTTTAAGCTTTACTCAATAAAAATAAAACTTCTAAAAACTAAGCATAGACTTATTGGGGTCTAATATTAATTTTTCCATTAACTTGAAATTTTCCTTATTCGGTTTTCTTATTGATCATTCAACAATATAAATTTATGATTTTTCATAATTTTTAGCGATAGAAATTTATTTTTCCAAATAAATAAAATTTAAAATCGGCAAACAAAATTAATAGTACCATATTTTAAAGCTAGGAGTTGGCAGCCTTGGGTTGTGCTTTATTTATATGCAAAATGACGCTCAACATAAGAAACCCCAGGTAGTTAAAATTCCTAAAAATTAGTACTCTAATTAGCAATAATTTCTGAAATTTTAATTTCAAATTTCTAATTAAATGTGAGACTAAAATTAAAGAGGAAATTCTGAAATTCTTCCATCAAGAAATTAATTATGAATTTCAAATATCAAAGAAATATATTTATGGAAGTTAATAAAGACAAACGTTTTATTTTTTAATTATTCAATAAATAATAAATGTTGAAAGATCTAAAAATGGAAGTTATTTAGTGCCA
>QAOA01005448.1:5405-76422 GCA_003255065.1 Cercis canadensis
CTTGGATTGGTTGTTTTCCTTTAGGTTACCACTGATAATTAATTTTCGTTAATCACTTAAACCAAACTCAACCCCCTCTGTTTACATGCTTTTCTATATGATTCACTAAATAGAACAATCCTTAGGTTCGACTTAGGGCTGTCCTATGCTGCAAAAAGCTAGGTAACCGACCTTAAACTTAATTAATTTGAGGAGCCTCGGCAGCTCATCAATGTTCGATCCTGGGAATTGGCAAAAAATTTAAAAATCAAGATTTAAGCAAACACAGAAGCACAAGAATAAAACCGATAAATAACTAAAGAACTAACTAAATACCAAGTGAATGATATCTAATTCATTTATATAAAATTCACTCATTATTTAACATATATATATATATATCTGTGTGTGTGTGTGTCTGTATTTGTGTAAAATAACTTATTTGTTTCATTGGAATGATTATTTATTCCATATTAATTCGTAATTGAATATTTTTATGATATCCTTTCTTTGAACTTGTGTTTTCATTGTCATAATAATTTATTTATTTTTGTGTCCTTATGTTTATGCTTATGTTTATGTTTATGTTTATGTTTATGTTTATGTTTATGTTTATGATTATGTTTATTAAAAAATTAGCCAATTTATTTGGTTTATATAAGGTGTTGAATAATTTGTAAAATAGATATGAGAACAAGTTCAAAATTTGACAAACTTAAGGAATTTTGATTGCTTATAATTCCAACCAAGAGCCTATCTGTAACTTTAATATAATGCGCTGCATATGCACATGTTTCAAGCCCAATAAACTAGCAAGTTAAATATTTAAATGTGTTCATTGGTTTGTAGTGTGATTGTAGATGGGGGAAGTTGTGCTAATGTAGCTTGCCTATACATAAACACTTCAAACCCTACATTCTCCAATCGCTCAACAATATTGGGGAGGTAACAATGAGCAAAAAAGTCCTAATCTCTTTCTCCATTGGCAAGTATGAAGATGAGGCGCTTTGTGATATTATTCCCATGCAGGCTAGCCACATACTCCTTGGTAGGACTTGACCATTTGACTACAAAGTCAATCATAGTGGGTACATAAAACTATACTCATTTGTTTTCAACAAGAGGCTAATCACTTTGATCCCTATGTCTCCAAAGCAAATTCTAGAAGATCAAATACGGATAAAAAAGATTGTGAGCTTGAGAGAGACAAAAGAGAGTGGAGGCCAAGACCTTCAAGAAGCAAGAAAAAGATAGAGAAACCGAGAGCAGATTGAGTGGAAAGAAGAGAGGAAAAATGAAAGATTATGAGCTTGGAAAAAGAGAGTCCAGGAAAGTTTTTCTTTCTCATAAGCCTACTCTAACATCCTTGTGCAAAAAGACTTATGTTGAGACTAATCCCTTTAATCTTTCATGTTCTAGTGTGTGTTTGTCCCATGTGTAGAATCTTGAAGAAGTCTCTCAAAGAACAACACAAGATGGAATGCTACTCATATTAAAGAGTGACTTTCCCAAGGCTTCTATTGTTAACTTTACACATTTTCCTACTTTGACATCAAATTCTGTTGATTGTGCACTTGCTAAAAATTGTTTAATCATAATCCTACTCTTGTTGTAATGGTGTATGCATGTGGAGATTTATGAACTAATGTTGATGGATTAGGAGATTTCATGCTTCTTACTTATTCACATGCTAGGGCACTAGGTCTAGATCATGTTAGAACCTTGTGTGCAAGTGACTTTTATGATATCGGTAGGAAGAGTGTGAGTGTTGCATGGGCTGCACAACCCCACCATATGCCAAATTGCTCTTTGTTTAGAAAGGTCGATGTGTAGTTATTCCATAACTCCATGTATAGATCTCACATTTCTTTTAATTCTTACATAAATAACAGTTTTTATGACACCAATGTATTTTGTAAGGATGAACTTGCACATAGTTGTTATAGGCTTAGATTTGTTGGACATAATTATTTGCTTTCTTTTAGATTTATATATAGAACCTATGGTTGGTTGTCCATACCTTGCAAGGTTTGTCATATCTCTCATACCCTATCTAAAGTGGTGAATCTTTTGTTGCACATTTCCATTGGACACTTTTTGAAGGCCTACTTTGTGGTATTTTTAAATCAATAGCTGAGTTTAGTTTATTCTAGTCTTACAGTGCTTGCTTCACTATTTCTTTTATGCCTTTATGCATTTTTATGCTTTTGTGTTCTTTACAAAATTTTTAGCTTTGTGGTTTCTTGTAAGGAATTTGAGAGGGTGGTATTTGACTCGGGTATCTCCTTTTACTTTGTTGTTACAATTAAGGGAGAAGGAACTCTGGGTATCTCCTTTTACTTTGTTGTTACAAATAAGGGAGAAGGAATTTGAATGTTCAAGATGAAGCTGGTCAATGTAACACAAGTCTTAGTGCTTGCACTAAGCATATCTTCCTTCCTCTACAATCTTAAACCTTGTTGTGGCTTGATATTAATTGGGTTTTACACTCATTACGCTTTTCTTGTTGATGTGGGTTAAAGATTTGAGGGCAAGTCTTTTTGAATAGGGAGGGGATGATGCGATCCAAGGTAGCAACACCAAGGAGGCCGAGGCTAGGGTTTAGCTCATAGTTATTTTGTCAATAGTCTTTGTATTTTGATATCATTGTTGGGCCGAATAGCTATGTATTTAGGGTCTTTATTTTCTGATTTATTTCTTGAGACTTTGTTTTGGGTTAAGTTTGTAGTAATGGCCCATTTTGAACTTCTATTAGGGCTGGTCATTACTTAAGCCACTTAGGGCTTGCTTAGTTGGGTTTAAGGATCTTTGGGTCAATTTGGGTTCGGTTACCCACCTAGCTCCTAAAATTGCCCCACAAACACTTTAAGGAGATGATTACCTTTGTTATCAACATTATTCAGAAATTAATCAAAGAACTTGTTGAGAGGTTTCTTCTCTTTTCTCTCTTTTGAGAGCTATGGACCAGCAAGGGTACAACTTGCTTGGTGCTAGAATCTTATCACTCCCAATCTCTTTTTTCCCTGAAGTTTGGCGATTCAATCAATGCTTCATCCTTTCCACGTTGGTTCTTGATTCTTTGTGCTTGAGAGGTTTGGCTGCATTGTTGAGTTGCTCATTCTAAGTTTAAGGGTCTTCACTTCATTTCCATACATCTTGTTTTGTTTAATTCACTGGCCAATTTCTTGTGATCCTTGGATTCGTGGTGTTATGCTGAGTAGACCAATCGCATCAACAAGCAAAATGTTAAGTTTTTGGGTATTTGTTAAGTGGATTTTACACCCACTTTATAAATGCTTTTAGCTTAACTTTTTGTTTGTATCTTGAGATTTGTAGCCTTAATCTTGTTCATTCTGTCTATTTTGTAGGTTTGAATAGAAAAAGTGAAAATTATTGCTTAAAGAGGCATTGAAGACAAGATATGACAAATTTTTGGTTTGTTGGGTGTTGCTATGCTACTCCCTGGCGTCGCTATGCTCCAAGTCCACCAGCTGCAGAGGTGAGCAAGGTGCTGGGCATCCTTATGATACTTCCTAGCGTCGCTACGCCCTCTCTTAGCCAAAAGCCACATTGAAGCATCCTTTGGGCGTCACTACGCCCTTGACCAATGTCGTTATGCCCATGACCTAGAGTTGCTTTGCCAAGCCATCCACCAAAGCACTCCCTGGGCGTCCTAGCGCTCGTGATCCAGCGTCCCAACGCCCAACGTGCATTCTTCCGCGCACGTGCTTTGTTTTTCCTATTAGAATTAGGAGTAATAGGTTTTAGTATTTAAGCAACTTTTAGGTTTGAGTTTAGGGATCTTTTCTTGACTTTTTAGAAGTAAGGAAGTGATGAGCTGTCGAGGCTCCTCAAATTAATTAAGTTTAAGGTTGGTTCCTAAGCTATTTGCAGCAAAGGGCAGCCCTAAGTCAAACTTAAGGATTGTTCTATTTGGTGAATCATATTGAGAAGCATATAAACAGGGGGGTTGTGTTTGTTTATGTGATTAACAAAAATTAATTGAAAGTGGTAAAGTTTGAGAGAAAGCAACCAATCCAAGTCTTAACTAATTCTGATTTTGATTCATCCTTGATTTCCAAGGATCCATTTAATTATTAATCATGTTCTTGGCCTTTAAAACATATCAAGAAGCCTCTCAATGTTCTATGGATGTCTACTGGTTAAGCAACCAGAATTCGGTTCAACAAGGGACTAAATGAATTAAGCAAACATTCAAGTCCAGTTTAACCTAAGTCCTGAATCCAGCCAAGGTAATTAATCCGTCCAAGCTTAGAACCATTAATTAACCATACAATCCTCTTTTATCACATGTAAACAGAATATGAACACATGAATAATCCAATCCGAATTAAGCAATTCAAACAGAATATTTCAGAGGATTCCAAGAACTTGATTAACAACTAAAATGAATAACAACAACACATAATCTCAAAACCAATAATCAGAACAGCCAAAACCTGAATTGATTTGATGATTTAGCCCTCCATGAACAAGAATAGCTGAGTTCTTACAAAATATCTAAGAGAAAACTTAGAGGCTAAGGAAAGAGAAAAAACTGTCTAAAAATATCTAATGACTTGATTCTGAATTTCGGCTGCCCCCTCTTGCTGATATAGACCTCCAAAATTACATGCACACCCAAATTGCCCTTAGGGCACACTTGTTCCCATGGGCCTTAGCTTCAATTGGGCTTTGGTTTGGGCCCATTTGGACTTGTCATGAGGAAGTTAGGCCCATTTAAGTGGCAAAAGGTGTCTGGAACCGTCAACTAACTTGCACAGCAAATAAGACCATCTTCAACATAAAATATTGTGAACTGGTCTTCATATAATTGAAGCTCTGTCTGTTAGCTTTCCAATGGTACCAGTTTCAGGTCCATATGACATTCCTGAAAGAAAGTTGTAGACAATTCTCTCAGCTTTCCTACAAGGTATGACTCGGAATTTTTAGACATCTAGAACTCTTGATTAACAACTAAAATGAATAACAACAACACATAATCTCAAAACGATTAATCAGAACAGCCAAAACCTGAATTGATTTGATGATTTAGCCCTCCATGAACAAGAAGAGCTGAGTTCTTACAAAATATCTAAGAGAAAACTTAAAGACTAAGGAAAGAGGAAAATCTGTCTAAAATTATCTAATGACTTGATTCTGAATTTCGGCTGCCCCCTCTTGCTGATATAGACCTCCAAAATTACATGCACACCCAAATTGCCCTTAGGGCACACTTGTTCCCATGGGCCTTAGCTTCAATTGGGCTTTGGTTTGGGCCCATTTGGACTTGTCATGAGGAAGTTAGGCCCATTTAAGTGGCAAAAGGTGTCTGGAACCGTCAGCTAAGTTGCACAGAAAATAAGACCATCTTCAACATAAAATATGGTTAACCGGTCTTCATATCAATTGAAGCTCTGTCTGTTAGCTTTCCAATGGTACCAGTTTCAGGTCCATATGACATGCACAACTCAAGTTATGACCCAAATACTGCATGTAGGTCAGGATCCTGCGACAGCATGTCTTCTCTGGCTTCCAGGCTGCATATGACCTTCTGAACGTCCGAATTAGCTTTAGAGCCCTAAAAGAAAGTTGTAGAAAATTCTCTCAGCTTTCCTACAAGGTATGACTCAGAATTTTTAGACATACAGAACTCAAGATATGTACGAAACACAGAGACAGCATATAATGCCCAGTATTGCTGGAAATTGCAATTAAGCACAAATGGATCCAAAGTCATGAAATGAGGTCTAAGTCTATGCAATTCAGCCCAAAAGAGGTTTAAAAGACTAAGTATGAGGGATAACTATTATATAAAATGTGTGTTCATCAAATTCCCCTACACTTAGCTTTTGCACGTCTCGGAGGTATGACTCGGAATTTTTAGACATCCAGAACTAAAGATATGCATAAAACACAAAGACAACATATAATGCCCAGTATTGGTGGAAATTGCCATTAAGCATAAATGGATCCAAAGTCATGAAATGAGGTCTAAGTCTATGCAATTCAACCCAAAAGAGGTTAAAAAGACTAAGTATGAGGGATAACTATTATATAAAAAGTGTGTTCATCAAATTCCCCCACACTTAGCTTTTGCACGTCTCGGGCAAACTAAAATTCCAAAACTAAGAAAAGCAAGAACAAGGAAACAAAAACAAATTTAAAAACTAAAGGATCACCTCCCAATGATATTTAAGAAATGCAGAAGTTCATACCACAAGTAAGATAAGCAATTAAAGATTCAAGGAAGTCACAGCATTCATGAAATAAAATTTCTTCTCATCCAAAATCAACAAACAAGGTAACTTCAATTGGAAAGCATAAGTTAAGAATGATAGATCCTCACAAGATACACTCTCAATCCCTCAAGTGTTTAGAAATTAGGTACTCCACTCAATCAAACTCATGAAGAGATGCACTACCATAAGCTTGCTTATCTTCTATTTCTCCACTACTCAAACAAATGCACACACAAATCAAGAGGACTTTATTTAAGGTTGTAATAAGGCCAAGGGTAAAGGTAAAGGAATGAATGAAGATGGATATCACAAGGTAAAAACTCAAAGAGAATAAGAGAACATTGGAGAGGAACTCAAATGACAAGCATTAAATTCCAAGTGTGTAAAGCATATTCTCTTTCCTTTGCACATATTCCTTTTCCTTTTCTTTTCCTTTTTCACAATTCTGATTTTTTTTTTCTTTCTTTCTTTTTTTTTTAGAACCAATTGGTTCTTTTTTTTCTTTCTTTCTTTCTTTCACATAATACTTTGCACATTAGGATTCACAACCTCCACACTTATACTATTAATTACCCACAAGCATAAGAGCTCATCTAAGACAATGAACCAATGCTCTCCCATTCCCTAAGGTAAGGTAAGGTAACAACATGGTATTTTGTACATAGACATATAATGAGCTAATATCAAAGATAGGCAAATAGGCTCAATAGGGGTAATCAAAGGGAAATAATACAAGGTTGGCTATTTGGCAAAGTGGCTAAATCAAGAAAGAATGCCTCAATCATGTTCATGTATGCAAATGAAAATGTAGCCTCAAAAAGAATCAAGCAAGTTCTAGAGTTAACAAATTCCATGAGTGAAATCACACAAGAAGGAAAAGAATGGCACAAATGCCAAATCCATTCATCAAAAGGCTCAAAACTCACAAGGCATGTATCTATCAAACTTAATCATCAATCCAACATCTAAAACCAAGCATGTGAAATTAAGGATGGAAAACAAGTTATTCAATCATGCTATGAACCTTGAAATGTAATTACTTTAAACTTACAACTTTACAAATTCTATAACATCATTGGAGGGTAATTAAAACAGAAAAATGACAACAAAAACAGAAAAAACAGCAAGAACAACAAACAGAAAAAATTAAAACAGAAAACAACAAATTTACAGAAATAATAAAGTAATCAACTAAACTAATCAACTAACCTAATCAACTACACAGAAAACACCTAATCAACTAAACAGAAAAAGCAACTAAACTATATACAGAAATCTCTCCCCCACACTTAAATTTTACATTGTCCTCAATGTAAAGACTTCAAAAAGTATCAACAGATGACAAGTAATAACAAGCAGTCACATAAGGACAAGTAAAGTAAAAGAGAGAGAAGAAACATCCTTATCAGGGGAGGTAGATGGCATCGTGCAAGTGGACCTCCTCCACTATGTCCTCCTGAGCGCCCTCATAAAATGGCTTGAGGCGATGCCTGTTCACCTTGAAAGCCTTGCTGGTGGACTCACTCGTTATCTCCACTGCACCATAAGGGAAAACCTTGGTGACAATAAACGGGCAAAGCCATCGAGAACGGAGCTTGCTAGGCATGAGCTTTAAGCGAGAGTTATACAGGAGAACTTTCTGGCCAACAGAGTACTCCTTCCTCAGCACCATGTTATCATGGAACCGCTTGGTCTTTTCCTTGTACAGGCAGGAGCTCTCATAGGCATTCAAACGAAGGTCCTCAAGCTCTTGGAGGTGAAGCTTTCTCTGGGACCCGGCTTGACTCAAATCAAGGTTGCACTGCTTGACCGCCCAATAGGCCTTGTGCTCAAGCTCCACTGGAAGGTGGCAGGCTTTGCCAAAAACGATCCGGTAGGGAGACATCCCAATAGGTGTCTTGAAAGCAGTCCGGTATGCCCACAGAGCATCCTCAAGTCGCAAACTCCAGTCCTTCCGATTAGGTTGGACAGTCTTCTCCAAGATACGCTTGATTTCCCTGTTGGAGACTTCAGCTTGCCCATTGGTCTAAGGGTGGTAAGGAGTGGAAACCTTATGCATGACGCCATATTTCTTCATTAAAGCCGCCATGGTCCAGTTGCAGAAATGCGAACCCTGATCACTGATGATGGCCCTAGGAATGCCAAATCTGCAGAAAATGTTTGATCTAACAAAATCCACAACAACTTTAGAATCATCAGTACGGGTGGCTTTCGCCTCCACCCACTTAGACACATAGTCCACAGCAAGTAAGATGTAAACAAAACCAAAAGAAACAGGAAAAGGACCCATAAAGTCAATACCCTAGACATCAAAAATCTCACAGAATAACAAAGGCTGCTGGGGCATCTCATGCCTATGGGAAATGTTCCCGGTTATCTGACATTGTTCACAAGATTTACAAAATATATGTGCATCCCTAAATAAAGTGACTCAATGCAATCCAGAGTCTAAGACCTTCCTAGCCGTACGTTGAGGACCAAAATGTCCACCACATGCAAAAGTATGGCAAAAGCTAAGAACAGACTGAAACCCATTATCAGGCACACATCTCCTAATAATTTGATCACTGCAAAATTTCCAGACATAGGGATCATCCCACACATAATATTTCGCCTCACTCTTTAACTTGTCTAGTTGTGCACGTGTGAGGTGTGAAGGCAAAGCATGGGCAGCTAAATAATTGACAAGGTCTGCATACCATGGAAACTCACCATGCAGCCCTAACAGCTGCTCGTCAGGAAAGGAATCCTGAATGGGCAGTGGATCAGGATCTCGCTCTATGCGGCTGAGGTGGTCAGCAACCAGGTTCTCTGCTCCACTCTTGTCGCGGATCTCCACATCAAACTCTTGAAGCAGCAGCATCCACCTAATCAGTCGTGGCTTGGCATCCGGTTTCTTCAAGAGATACCTCAAAGCTGTATGATCTGAGAACACCACAACCTTCGAATCTATCAAATAAGACCTGAACTTATCTAATGCAAAAACAATAGATAAAAGTTCTTTTTCAGTGGTGGTGTAATTCGCTTGAGCAGCATCCAGAGTTCTCGAAGCATAGTAAACCACATGAGGAACTTTAGCCACTCGCTGCGCCAAGACCGCTCCCAAGGCATAGTTCGAAGCGTCGCACATCAGCTCGAATGGGAGTGTCCAATCAGGTGGCTGAATGACAGGGGTACTGGTGAGAGCTAGCTTCAGGCGGTTGAAAGCTTCCTTGCACTTCTGGTCAAACAGAAACTCCATATCTTTCTGCAGAAGGCTAGACAGCAGAATGGCTATCTTGCTGAAGTCTCTGATAAAGCGCCGGTAGAAACCTGCATGTCCCAGAAATGATCGCACTTCCCGCACGCATGTGGGGTAAGATAAAGCAGTTATGACATCTATTTTAGCAGGATCTACCTCAACCCCTTTTCTAGATACTACATGGCCTAAAACTATACCTTGCTCTACCATGAAATGGCACTTTTCAAAATTTAAGACAAGGTTAGTCTCAATGCAGCGATGTAGTACTCTAGCTAAACTACTCAGACAGTCATCAAAAGAAGAACCATAAACAGTAAAATCATCCATAAACACCTCCATGCACTCCTCTAAAAAATCAGAGAATATACTTACCATGCACCTCTGGAAGGTACCAGGGGCATTGCAAAGGCCGAAAGGCATCCGCCGGTAAGCAAATGTGCCGAAGGGACAGGTAAAAGTGGTCTTCTCTTGATCCTCCGGTGCTATATGAATCTGGAAGTACCCAGTGTAGCCATCCAGGAAGCAGTAATGTGATTTCCCAGCTAACCGCTCCAGCATTTGATCGATGAACGGCAGGGGGTAATGATCCTTCCTGGTGGCTTGATTCAGCCTCCTGTAATCGATGCAGACCCGCCAGCTGTTCTGCACTCGGGTAGGCAGCAACTCGTTGTTCTGGTTGGCCACCACTGTCACCCCGGATTTCTTCGGAACGACCTGCACTGGGCTCACCCAAGTGCTGTCAGATATAGGATAAATGATGCCAGCTTGCAGAAGCTTGGTCACCTCCTTCTTTACTACATCCAGGATGAGAGGGTTTAATCGCCTCTGGGGCTGCCGCACTGGTTTAGCGCCATCTTCAAGTAATATGCGATGCATGCATGTAGATGGACTAATGCCAGGAATATCTGCTAACGTCCAGCCAATGGCTCGCTTATGCTCTCGCAGAATGCACAGCAATCTTTCCTCTTGCTCAGGAAGTAAATTGTTGGCCACAATTACTGGAAGCTGCTCTGCAGATGCCAAATACGCATACTTCAGATGCTTAGGCAGAGGCTTCAGCTCTAGCTTGGGTGGCTGCACTGCAGAGGGCAGAAATCTGGGTGGCTGAATGTCAATCTCTGCAGACTGAATCTCCTCCTGAACAGCAGCTGCTGCCAGCTCTGGGGAACCAGAGTTATCATCACGTAAAAATGTGGAGATCTCAGCACAAATAGCACAGCCAGAATCACCGTCACAATCAGTACAAGATTGGCACTGAATAGAATCATCAAAACCAGCCAAATCAGGTAAGTCAGCACACATATGACGGTAAACATCCTCAACCAAATCATCAATCACATCAATGTGAAAGACAACATGCTCATCCATGGGATGCTTCATAGCATAAAAAATGTTGAACTGCACAACAGATTTGCCAAACTCCATGGATAGAGTTCCTGCATACACGTCAATCTTGGTTCGAACAGTCTTGAGGAATGGTCTGCCCAGAATAAGTGGAGCCTTGCTGGATTGTGACTGTCCTTCCATCTCCAGAATGTAAAAATCTGTTGGAAAGATCAGCTCATCAACTTTGACCAACACGTCTTCAATCAACCTAGTTGGATAAGCACTGCTCCTGTTGGCTAGCTGTATCACAACTCCTGTGGCATTCAAGGGTCCAAGCCTGAGGGAACTGAAAACAGACATAGGCATGACATTGATCGAAGCGCCTAGATCTAGCATGGCATGCTCGAACTTGGAATTGCCTATAACACAGGGGATTGTGAAAGTCCCTGGATCCTTGCACTTCTGAGGCATAGGTTGAATAAGGGCTGAGACATTCTGACTCATGCTAATCCGCTCATTGCCCTTCAGCCTCCTCCTCTGGGTGCACAATTCCTTGAGAAATTTGGCATATCTAGGAATTTGCTTGATAGCATCCAGCAAGGGAATGTTAACTTCCACCTTCCTGAATGTCTCCAGAAGCTCTCTATCTTTCTCTGCCTCATCTTGCTTCTTGGACAGAGTAGCTCTCTGTGGAAAGGGAAGAGCTACTGCAGGCAGCTTGCTTGCAGGTGCAAGGTTGATTGGCTCAGGAACTGCTTGCTCTGCTGGTTGGGACTCACTGGCAGGTTGAGGCTCGGCTGGCTCTTGCAAGGATTTGCCAGACCTCAATGTGATAGCACTCACATTACTCCCATTTGGGTTGGGAATTGTCTGTGAAGGGAGTTTGCCAGAACCCTTGGACTGCAACTGGCTAACTGATGATGCCAATTGTCCAATCTGTGTTTCCAGATTCTGCATGGTGGACTTTGCTCTCTGCTAGAACTGGATGTTGCTGGTGGCCATTTGCTTCACCAGATCTTCCAATGAAGGCTCAGGTTTGGATGTTGACGGGTTGGCTGGCTGCATAGGCTGCTGTTGGAATGGTGACCTGTTTTGTTGAAACTGGCCCTGCCTGGCTGACTGAAATTGACTCTGTTGTTGCCAAGGTTGCCTATACTGCTGCTGTTGCTGTGGCTGTTGTTGGGAGGACTGCTGTTGTGGTGTTGCAGCATTGCCATATCTGAAATTTGGATGATCCCTCCAACCAGGGTTATAAGTGTTGGAGTACGGATCATATCTAGGCTGCTGCTGCGATTGGTGTGGGGATCGACCAGGAAAAACACCTGTTACAGCTACAGAGGGATCCTGAAATCCAGAATCATCATCTTGCAGTGTAGGGCATGCGTCTGTAGGATGTGATGGACAAGCACAAATGCCACACACGCTTGCAGGTTGAGGGGTGGATACTTGTCGCCCCACTGCCAATTGCCTGACCAAGGAGGTCAGTTCATCAAGTCTGTGCTCCATTCTTTGTTGGTCAGCAAATGATACACCAACTTCATTGACTCCCCTGGTGGAATGAATCATCCGAACACCAAACTGCTGGGAATTCTCTGCCATATTGGAAATTAAATCTCTGGCAGCAGCAGGTGTTTTATCCACTAATGCTCCTCCACTAGCAGAATCAATGTTACTTCTATCCGAAGGTGACAAGCCTTCATAGAAATATTGTATCAACAGCTGATCACTTATTTGGTGATGGAGGCAGCTTGAACATAGCTTAGTAAACCTCTCCCAATACTCATGCAATGTCTCCCCTGGCAGTTGCCTTATGCCATATATATCTTTTCGAATGGCAACAGTTCTGGAAGCAGGGAAGAACTTGGCCAGAAACAGCTTCTTTATGTCACTTCAATTCCTCACCGAACCTTGTGACAAGTAAAAGAGCCAGTCTTTAGCTGCATCAGCAAGAGAGAAAGGGAATGCTCTTAGCTTGATCTGCTCTTCAGAAATTCCTTGTGGCCTCATGGTGGAACAAACCACATGGAATTCCTTCAAATGCTTATGAGGATCTTCACCTGCAAGACCATGAAACTTTGGCAGCAAGTGTATCAATCCAGACTTTAATTCAAAAGCAGTATCAATTTCTGGATATTGGATCCCTAAAGGTTGGTAAGCAACATCAGGGGTAGCCAATTCCTTAAGAGTTCTGTCTCTAGGCTGCTTGTTATTGTTATTATTATTTCCAACTCTATTAGCATTATCAACTCTATTACCTTCATCAACAACAGGATCAACAATAGGAATAACAATAGGAGTTCTAGCTTCAGCCATGGTAGGATCTAAATTATCAACAACCCTATGTGCTCTATTACGGGTATGCAAGGTTCTCTCTATTTCAGGGTCTACTTCAAGCAATACAAAGGGAGAAGACCTAGTCATACACCATGCAAACAAGTGGCTAAATGCCTAAACACACCACAATGCACAAAAACACAGAAAAACACACAAAACTGACAGAATTAAGCTAAAACCGAAACACACCAAAAACACAAAACAAAGGTAAAAAGACACCAAAATAGGACTAGAAAAGGTATCTAAACATTTTTTAAAATTTTTCTACCACCACAGGACGAAAGGTGGATGAAAATGGAACTCAAAAATCAAATAAAAAATCTTAAAAAAATAGAAAAGTGGTCAAAACAGTGGAATTTGACTTAAAAAAGTGGACCTCACAGCTGTTGGCAGTGACTTTTGTGAGTTAGGCCCTTTTCCTTCAACTGAGTAAGTCTCAGGTCAATCGGAGCTAAAAATTTCGTTTTGAACAGTAGAACTAGAAATCACTAAATCAAGCCAAACCGAAGGAAAAACAAAGGGGAAATGGTCCAAATGGCCAGAATTCACTCAATCACAATATAAAACATCTAAGCACACTTCAAATCAAGAAAAACAATGGCCACTGGCCTCAAACAGAATGGATACTTGGCCAAAAAGTTATGGAAAAAGTGGCCGAAACCCTAAAAAGAACAAAAACTCAAACACAAGGGGGTGAATTAGGGGGAAGTTAAAAGTCAGTTTTACTACTAATACTACTGATTCAAAGATAGAACAATCCCCGGCAACGGCGCCAAAATTTGATGAGCTGCCGAGGCTCCTCAAATTACTTAAAGTTTAAGGTCGGTTCCTAAGCTATTTGCAGCAAAGGGCAGCCCTAAGTCGAACCTAAGGATTGTTCTATTTGGTGAATCATATTGAGAAGCATATAAACAGGGGGGTTGTGTTTGTTTCTGTGATTAACAAAAATTAATTGAAAGTGGTAGAGTTTAAGAGAAAGCAACCAATCCAAGTCTTAACTAATTCTGATTTTGATTCATCCTTGATTTCCAAGGATCCATTTAATTATTAATCATGTTCTTGGCCTTTAAAACATATCAAGAAGCCTCTCAATGTTCTATGGATGTCTACTGGTTAAGCAACCAGAATTCGGTTCAACAAGGGACTAAATGAATTAAGCAAACATTCAAGTCCAGTTTAACCTAAGTCCTGAATCCAGCCAAGGTAATTAATCCGTCCAAGCTTAGAACCATTAATTAACCATACAATCCTCTTTTATCACATGCAAACAGAATATGAACACATGAATAATCCAATCCGAATTAAGCAATTCAAACAGAATATTTCAGAGGATTGAAAGAACTTGATTAACAACTAAAATGAAGAACAACAACACATAATCTCAAAATCAATAATCAGAATAGCAAAACCTGGATTGATATGATGATTTAGCCCTCCATGAACAAGAAGAGCTGAGTTCTTACAAAAATATCTAAGAGAAAACTTAAGAACTAAGGAAAGAGTGAAAGCTGTCTAAAATATCTAAAGACTTGATTCTGAATTTCGGCTGCCCCCTCTTGCTGATATAGACCTCCAAATTTACATGCACACCCAAATTGCCCTTATGGCACACTTGTTTCCATGGGCCTTAGCTTCAATTGGGCTTTGGTTTGGGCCCATTTGGACTTGTCATGAGGAAGTTAGACCCATTTAAGTGGCAAAAGGTGTCTGGAACCGTCAGCTAACTTGCACAGCAAATAAGACCATCTTCAACATAAAATATGGTGAACCGATCTTATATTAATTGAAGCTATGTCTGTTAGCTTTCCAATGGTACTAGTTTCAGGTTCATATGACATCCACAACTCAAGTTATGACCCAAATACTGCATGTAGGTCAGGATCCTGCGACAGCATGTCTTCTCTGGTTTCCAGGCTGCATATGACCTTCTGAACGTCCGAATTAGCTTTGGAGCCCTGAAAGAAAGTTGTAGACAATTCTCTCAGCTTTCCAACAAGGTATGACTCGAAATTTTTAGACATCCAGAACTAAAGATATGTATGAAACACAGAGACAGCATATAATGCCCAGTATTACTGGAAATTGCAATTAAGCATAAATAGATCCAAAGTCATGAAATGAGGTCTAAGTCTATGCAATTCAGCCCAAAAGAGGTTTAAAAGACTAAGTATGAGGCATAACTATTATATAAAAAGTGTGTTCATCAATCTTCTAGATGATTTTTGTTTTCAAACAATAGCATTTTGTGTGTCTCTAACTGTCCTCTTAGTTGGTCCATGGTCATTTCATTTGTTTCAACATATTGAAGGAGAATCGTGACCTTTGTTTCCCATTTGTTTGTTAGACATCTAAGGAGCTTCTTCACTTGCTCCTTTTGAGTGTATTCACATCCAAGACTCTTGAGATTATTTATGATCTCAAGAAACCGAGCAAAGAAGAATTTTAATGATTCATCATTCTCCATATGAAACATTTCATATTGTAACACATATATCAATCTTGGTTTCCTTTACATGGCTCGTTCCTTCATGTACAGTTTTGAGTCGGTCCCAGATCTCTTTTGCTGAGTTGCATGAAGCTATGTGCTTATACTCTTTTGGAGAAACAGCACAGACGATATTATATCTAGCTTTAGAGTTCAAGGTATGTTTGAGTTCATCTTCAGCTGTATACTCATTTTCCTTTTTTGAAACTTCTACTCCATCAACTATATTCATTGGTGGTGTCATACTAATTCTTAATATGGCTCAGACTTTAAAGTCTGTGGATTTCAAGTACATCTCCATTATTTCCTTCTAGTATATGTAGTTGTCACCATTGAAGTATGGTGGCTTTGTGGGAAGAATGAGCTGAACTTTGCATGTTCATGATACCTACAAAGATTGAAACTTTTATATCTTTAAATTCAAGGTTGTTAAACTCATTAATAGAGCCTGAAGCTCTAATACCAATTGAGTGTGTAGGAATGCTCCTAGAGGGCTGAATAGGAGATTAAAAAATTAACTTCATGGAATCACATAATAAAAAGAATTTATGGGATAATTAGTTTTGTCAAAACTTGTTTCAAAGCTGGTTATAGAACAACTCCAAAAATCTTAGCAGAGACAAACGATTGAAATCAGAAATTGAAAACTCATAACATAAACCAAATAGAATAGATCAGATGATTTAAACTCTTATCAAATATAAATATAACAATTAATCAAGCATGAAGAATAAGATAATAGTTCCAAGAGATAGAAATCATAAGAATCTTGATAAGCATTTGAGCAACAAAACTGATTATGCAATAACGAATCAGAATATAGATCAGATAATTAGTAGAATACTAAAGAGAGAAGAGATAAAGCCCAAAAGTTTTATTGTGGTTCGGCTAAAACAAAGCCTACGTCCATTCTCCCAAGGCTAGGGTTTAACTATCAACAAGGTTATTTGTCCAAGCTCTTTCAAGCTTCTTACAGCACTGGTTTTACAAAGAGCTTAACCAGAAAACTCTCTCTAGTTTCTTAAGAGCTCACTAGAAACTCTCTCCTTTTGATAAAAGAAGACAAAGGTCACTCCCCAGATTTCCCAATGAAATCTGTTACAAAAATCCCAAAAGGATATTGCCCCAAAGTATTACAACTCTAACAGAAGAATTCACACAAGAATTACAGAGTTGGTAGAAGAGAATAATAGAACTAGTTTTTGACATAAAGTTTTTTCTTCAAGATGTTCAATGGTTTCTCTTCTTAGTCTTCCAAACAATAGATCTTTGATTTTATAGCAACAGAAGGTAGAAGATGACCGTTGTAGATGGGTTGGACTTCTGCTTGCTTGATTGATGGTCATAACACCAAATTTAAGAGAATATCTCATTTGGAGAGAGAATCTCTCTACTTCAAAAACTTCCTTGTATAGAATTGTTTTCCTCTTGAAGTGTTGATTTTTCTCTTATTTGAATTTCTCTTATGGGCTTCCTTCCAATGTCTTTAATGAAGTCCACTAACTAGTCCTGATGGACTAGGCTTCTAACCTGGAGGAGTCCATGAGCCTTTTCTTGAAAACTTCCACATCAACAACTTTATTTATGTGTACAACCAGTTCTTTGCACTTGCACTAGAGCTAGTTCTTTTAACTGGGAAACTGATTTTACTTCAAACCCAAGAGCATCAATTAACCTATTACTAAAATAGCCATTTGAGCAAATATTTTAAGGTTAGTGATAATTAAGGCTATTTGTTATCATCAAAAATAGTGTTGGAGAACTGTAGGGCCAACAATGTTTACTCACATATATGATAATACTTAAGCATGAACATAAAAATAGGATAATCAAATTACATATGTCCTATGTTGTGTCTAGATGCACACATATAAAAGACTAGAAAATGCACATTCACCTTCTTGCTATTGAGCACAAATCTGGGAATATAATCCTTTGAACAAAGTGTAGACATCGTATTTTATCCATATGTTTTTCTTGACATAAAACAAAAAGAAGGTAAAAGGAGATATTTCAGATATTGCATTTTTTTTTTCAAAATATAAGGTCTTGTATCTTTTGAATTTGCCAAAATTATGCATAAAAAAAAATAATTTTTGAAAACATGTAAGTTCTTAATTTTTGGTTTATTTCTTTTTATATTTTATTCGGGCTTTTATAATAAAATATATCCTAGCCTTATTATCTTAGCCTAGTCCAATTTTTTTAATCCAACCCAAATTTTCATTTGGCCCACATGGCCCATTCCTTTTAGTGTTTTAACTTTTTGCAAATGAATCATAAAAATAGAAAAAAGAAAACTTTTAAGAAGCATTTTGCATCACTAGATTTAGGAGGACCAATGAGAAAATAATGAGTAGATTTCCCTCATTCCCTATTAGTCCATGTTGGTGTACCTTATCTCTATTAAGTAAATAAGTAAAAGAAAAATAAAAAACAAAAAAGAGAAAGGCTATTTGGAGAATGAGATTCGGTTAAGCTAATAGGGGTATTTTGGGGAGATTAAGAAAAAAAAGGAGAGAAGGGACTAGAAGAAAAGAGAGGCATCATGAAAAGAAATAGGGGTGAACCAGATACAAGAGAGGGGAGAAAGCTTGAGAAACATAGCATAATTGAGAGAGACCCATAAGAGAGCTTAGAGAGAAGAGAGTGAAAGAGAGAAATCGAAGGTTTTGAGAGAATAAAAGGTGAAGTTAGTGAAACAAAGCAAAGGGTAGAAGGAAAGGCAAGAATGCAAGATTGAAGAAAGAATGAGGCAAAGGGAAGAGTTTGTGAAAGAAATTGGGCGATTATTCTCTCAACCCTAGAAAAATCCATCTCAAAATTTAGTTTCATCAAGAGGTAATTCATGTGTTTCTTCTTCCTTTTGGTTTGATAAAGTGTAGGAGAGAGCTGCCTATATCCTTGTTCCTTTCCCTTTAAATATGTTCCTAAATTGGTGGATATATGGTATCGATTATTGATTAGTGGGTTTGTAAGAAGAATTTTGGTGAAATGTTGTATTGTAACATGAAAAATTAGCATCTGTTGCATAGTCATGCTTCTGTTTTTATTTTAGTTTAAGTTTCATGATGAATGTTGATGCCCGTAAATTGGTGATCCTTATCTATGCTGTCTTTGGTCATATTTTTATCAAAGAATGATTTTGACTATATGGATATGTGAACAATTTGGTGTTGTTGACTTTGAATCTTCTGTCAATGAATTTTTTTTACTTAATGAGTTAAATTTAAAATAGATATTTCCTTAAGAGACTACTATGGGTTTTTTCTAATCTCTATGAGTGGGTTTATAATGCCCTGTGACTAATGTGATGAGTAGGTGAACTTAATTCTAGCATTCAGGTGGGTGGTATGCATTACCCATGTTATTTTGTTATCTTGCATGTTTTTTTGGGAGGAGTTTGGTCTTATGCAGATTTTATTGCTATTTTTTGTGATGGCGTATGACTCTAACTTTGTTGCAAGAGCACTGTAGTCCAATAATGATAAGATGACCAATTAAATTGTCTTGTTTAGGTACTACTATTTAGACTAGTCAAAGTGTTGTTTTATGCATGTTTTTGAAATCAAAAGTTGATAGAATAGTGTGGATTTGCATTGTGTCATGTATGAAATTATTTTGATTTGATTGCTGCCCTGATTTATTTTACTCATTGTTTCAATGATCTGGTATGACTATTTTGAGCATAAATGGGTTGTTATTTAGACTGGTTATTCTCACTTGTTTTGGCTGTTGTTCATGGCTCGTTGGCTATTGTTCATGGCTCGTTTTGATGTTGTCTCTGCATAATTTTGGGCTCTTTTTGGAATTGTTCTGCTTGTTGTCCTGGGCTTATTCCAGAGTTGTTTGGGGCTAGGCTTTAGAGTATTGTTCATGTGATTTGCTCTTTGTTTTTTTTTTTTTGAACTTAATATAAGCCGTTTCATGATTTAGTGCATTGAAGCATTAGAAATTGCCATTTTCAGGTCTGTCAGTCAACACTGGCAACACTAGATCATTTTTTTTTTCTAGAGGAGCTATAGAGCTCTGATTTGAGTGATTTTTGTCCCGTTAGAACCGGGAGATGCATGCCTTTCCTGTATAAATTTTTCAAAGAAAAATTCCCTCTATCCTCTTCCCAATTTAGATTTAAAGTTGGCTATTTTTCTGCACTGTCAAGTTGTCAGTCTTTTCTGGCAGCCCTTAGTTTTTTGTCTCTAATTTGAGCTACAGGGCTCTAGTTTGAATGATTTTTGTCTCGTTAGAACCATAAGATATGTGTCTTCTATGTATACAAATTTTAGAATTTATTCATGTCTCTCCTGCTCCTAGTTCTAATTTGAAAGTGGCTATTTGGTAATTTAGGCTTAATGTTGTCTTTACAGTGGCTATCCCAAAGATATTTTGAAGATTGATTATGATCAATTTTAAATTTTTTTCTCTTTATGAACTCATGCTATTTTAAAGCTTTTTCATGCCTTATTTTGTTTTACCTTTTTTAGTAGGATCTTTTGGTTGTTCATGCATGTATGGTCTCTTATATTTTTCTTTAACTAATGTTATGTTCCTTGGCTTTATGATCGCATTTGGTTGTTGTTGCCAATGATGTTGTAAGTGGTTGATAAGCTAGGAGGCTTGGTCTTAGAGGATTCAACTGGAAACAAGAAGACTTTAGCTTTTTATTTTGTTTAATGTAACTATTTAAATTCCCGTACTAGAATTTATAAACTCATGCATTTACATTCATTTAGTTATGTGACTATGATGTGTAGTATCCCCAAGCACTTTCACCTATCATGGAAGGGTAGGGCAAGTTGGTCCTATATGAGATGTCTTTCTCTATCCGACCTAGGTGAAGGTAGCGCCACCTAGAAAGGTGCTTCATACGATGAAAGGGTGGAATGATTTAGGGTTTGGTAGTAAAATCATTCATTGCATGTTTAAATTTTTAGCCTTTACTTTATTAGATACTTTTGTAATACATTTATTTTTATTTTCAGGATAAATAAAATAAACTTTTTTGCCATATTATGTTCACAAAATTAATTTCGGGTAGCCATAATTTAGATGGATGTTCTAGGTTGCCTAACACCTTTCCCACACACAAATTGACTCTTGAATCCTCTTTGGTTCTTAGACTGTTTTTCAAATTAAAAATGAGTTTTCCATTTTCTTAATACAATTGGTCGCGATTCCAAATTTTCTTTGAAAACTAATTTTTTTTCTAAGTTCGCTATCCATGTCGTGGCAACCCTTTGGGTACATTGTGACACAAAGCTAAAACATTGACCACTTAAATGCAATAAAAGGTGAAACAAATCAGCCACAAAATGGCTAACATTTTGGCCTTTAATGGCTCAACCAATTAGGCTTATAATAAAATATAGCCATAAAATTGTGTCAAACTTCAACCAAATAGAAGGGATATAACCGTTGGCCTAAAGTCAAATAATCAAAGTCTTTAAACCCAAATATATATCTATATATATATATATATATATGTATGTGTGTGTGTGTGTGTGTGTGTGTGTATTTTATAAAAATGCCAACAAAAATATTGTGGGTTACATGGCCAATATTAATTACCTGCTATAGTTTTGATCCACTGAAATACTCAAAGGTAAAGTTTGGCTCTATATTTTGATAAGAGCACCTTCTTTACTCAAACAATTATGACAATGGAGCCACTAGGGATCATGAATAAACATAAATGCAATTAATTGTTCATGTACATAAGATCCAAGTAAAGCCATCGAGTAAAATATGGTTTTCGTCCCTCACTTTTGAAGCCGTTATCAATTTAGTCCCTAAGTACAAAGTGTTTTCAATTTCGTCCTTGACTTTTTTGTTTCGCTTCAATTAAATCCTTTCATCCAACTGCCACTTAAATGAGTGATAAAAATGATGATATAGGCTGTTAAATGGTGACATGTCACCGTCAAATGCCAAGTCAAACACCCCACTTGCCAAATCATTCTAACTGAGCCTCAAAATGCTGCCATTTTGCAAGTGGGCAAACACTGCCCCAATCATCTTCTTCACAATAGCCTTTGTACTCCGCCATTTATGACCCATCACTTGCTCCTCTATGAATCTCCATTGCAACAACCTATAACTGGAAGCCATCACCTCCAAGATGGAAAAATTAGAGCACCCAAACTTAAGGAGCTGTGAGGAGTTGTGAATTAAGAAGAAGCTATGAATTCAAAGATGTATTGGGGTTGAAATAAGTTTGGATTAAGCTACAAATTTTAGTGGTGACTATGAATCTAGATCTAAGTTGGTTTTCTTGGTTGCTAGAAAAAATGGCGTGACGGTGCCAATGATTGGGTTGTCAAGGAAAGAGCTTTCTTGTGAAGAAAACAACTGTTTTTTTTTTTTCCCCCAAAATCTGGTTGCATTGTCTCACTATGTTTCTCTTCATTTCACTTAAATTTTTAACTCATCCTTTTTGTTTTCTCTTATTCTTATCATATTCTCTATAGATGGAACTCCTATAAGGGAGCATAGTTGCTCTCTTCCTTTCTTTTTTCTTCCGTATTTTTCAAGCCCAAATAATTTTCTACACCTCTCAATCTTCATCTAAAATTGCTGTTGGGAGTAGCAAGTTATGTGAGCATGGCCTCCCCTTTGTTTTGCTAAATTCGAATACTGGAATGAATCTTAAAAGGCCATTTTTTAGGATGGTGACACAAGCATGGAACTCATCCAGATTGGAGCGAAAGAATGATGAACGTTTTGATTCTCATGATTGAGTCGATTGGATCTCATAATGGAGCTTGGGCAGATTGGTGAAGAGTATAGTGTAATTGTACTAATGGGTTTTCTAATATTTTCTTGGTTTTAATGGGTTTTGCTTAGCTTAGTTCCTATTTCTTTTTCCTCTGTTTTGGATCTAGTGTTGTGCTTTATTCTATTTTTCTTGGAAAAAAAAATCATCTAGGCTTTTTGGGCAAGGCTTGTAAATTGTTCTTCCAATTGCTGCAGCGAAGTAGATGGCGACCCTTCACATGCATAACGACACCATTTTGAGGTTCAGATGGTGTGATTTGGCAAGTGGGGTGTTTGACGATGGCACGTCACCATATAACATCTTATATCAACATTTCTGTTACTCATTTAAGCAGCAGTTGGATGGAAGGATTTAATTGAAGTGAAACAAATAAGTCAATGATGAAATTGAGAACACTTTGTACTCAGGAACAAAATTGATAGCAACTTCGAAAGTGAGAAATGAAAACTATATTTTACTCCAAAGCCATCCATTGCTCTTTCGTGTGTTAAAACTATGAAGAACTACATTACTATAAATAGCCACCATATATTGCTTTTCAGTGTGTATTATCAAAAACTAACTAATTTGTTCCATTTGATTTTCTTATGGATGATTTATAAGAAAACACTACCATTGAAGAAACAGCCACCAACTACTCCTTCTATAGTGCTGCCATCACCCACTTCTTCTTCTAGTAATTAGCAACCACCAAACTTTAATCATTTGCAATTAATATTACTATGGCCAAACTCTTTTTGCAATGAGACCCCAATAAATCAATGCCAGCTAGTTGTACCAATAAAAAATTTTGTCATTCATGGACTATGGCCACTGATGAACAAGACAAAATCAGTCATATTTTGTGAAGTAAAGGATCATCCAACTAATGAGATGGTAATTGGTTACTCCTTTATTACAAACTTTTCATGTAATTTAGCATGATTGGATGTTGTTTGTTTGCCCAAGATAATAAATTAAATTAATTTTTTGCAGTACGCATTGTAGTTTGTTGAACTCAGCGCTAATCTACTTACTTATTGGCCATACCTAAATGCTGCAAACAATTGGGAACAAAGCAAAAGGTTTTGGCATTTTCAATGGAGAAAACACAGCAGCTGCTCTTCCAAAAAGTTTAATTCTCACCAAAATAATATTTCGAAATAGCAATTGAATTTGCTAAAATATATGATCTGCTTCAAATGTTGCTTTCAAAGGGTACTCCTAATTTTAATTACAAACTTCAGTAGTTGAACTAGATTATCCTTTACAATTTCTATATATTCTCAACTTATCTAAAATAATTAATTCACACAAATTAAATATTGTGGCATAGGTTCCTTCAATATTTAATTATTGCTCTAAGTATATTTTGACTTCTTGAGTTTTTAAAAAGTTTAAGTTTGATTACCTTAATATTAATTGCAACATTGTCTTCCTATGATTTTTAGTAGATGAGAAAATAATGAACGATTGTTTCCTTCGACAATATTATTGTCTTCACCAAAATCCTAGGGTCTATTTGATTTGGCCATTTCATGTTTCCATTTTTAGTAAAAAACATAAAACGTTTGGTTGTGGATTAGCTTCACATGGTCATGCAAAGGAAGCGCTCACATTGTTTCAGAGGTTTATAAGTGAAGGTTTCTCTCCAATGAATGTAACTTTCATAGTAGAGTAGATCTAGTTAGTGAAGACATGCATTACTTTAAGTTAATGACAAATGATTATGGCATTTAACTAGAGATGGAGCATTATGGGTGCATGGTTGATCTTCTTGCTCGTGCTAGTTTAATAGATGAAGTTGTTTAATTGATTTTAAGATTTATGGACTTGTAAAGATGAGAGAAAATCTTAGAAATAAGTTGATAAAGTTGGATCCAAACCATGATGGGCATTATGTGCAATTGGTTGGAATTTATGTCCCCATATATATATATATGTATATATATATATATATATATATATATATGGGGACAAATAATCTAAAATCTTGTTGAAAGTAGACAAGAAACAAATAAAAAATATATTAACCAAACATGCTTTCATAATTTTCATATTCTCATACCAAGCATGTTTTCGTTGTTTTTATTTTCTAGAAACACTTTTCAGTTTTGCAAACCAAACATGTTTCTTAAAATATTAGAAGTTGAAAAAGAAAATTACTTTCAAGAAATGAAAATTGAAAAATGAAAATAAGAAAACATTTCCAAAAGCAAATAGGCCCCTATATTTCCTAGTCCTTATTGTAAGTTTATTTTTTTGTTGCATTTTTTCTTCTTTTTTGATTGGCTTCCCCTATTTTTTTTTTTTTATTTGAGACAAAATATATAATTAATTTTTAATCTTTATTTTATTAACCTTTTCAATTTTTTGTTTCCTAGAATTTAAGGAATTGCAAGAACGAGGTTCTTAATTTCTAATTAATGTGTCGGATGCCATTCTATATATCCAATTCAATGAATAAAATGGTAAATGGAAGAAATATATATTATACTATTCTTTCAATGTAAAACTCTATACATTATAATCTATTAATTGTGATCCACTTTTTTTAATTGGTATGTTGTATAATGCAACGCTTTTATGACCGTTTGATGTTTTGTGGGAATGAATGTAATCCTTTAACGAAACTTGACTTACAACTGGTGATTAAAAATTCATTTCTTGACTACTACCAAAAAGAATAAGTTTTTGACTAAATATCCAGTAGAATTTCAATCCACCATTATTATAAAAATAGATGTTATATGAGTTTATTTTAGGGATAAAAAAAAGTTCTTCATTTCAAATTTTAGATCCCACCAACACTTACGGAAAAAAAATCTGAAAAACATTACCCTAAGACTATTGAGGAGAAAAATAATTATTTTTGCAATTGAACCTCATTACAAGAAAAGAAGGCTTTTCTCATGGAATTTTCTCACAATTTGTGATTTAGGATTGTTTCTCAAGGAATTTTCTTGCGGAAAATAGAGTATTGAGAAAAATCGTTGAAAGAATTGAGAGAAATACAGTCAGAGCTATAGTGGGAGTAGGGTAGGAACTATGAGCCAAAGTTTCTCATGGAACAGGTTCAGTGAGAAATCGCATGAGGAAATTGAGGTGTGAGTTCTCACGGACTTCTTTGGTGAGAAACAAAGTGCACCGTTTCATTAATGGGCTTCCTCACAGAACTAATCTGTAAAAAATGAAACGCATTGTTTCACGTAATATGACTAGATTAGGGTTTCTGAGTAGTGCTAGGAAAACGCTAGGATGTTTTCCTTTCACCTTTTGAAGCATTGGAGCTGAGGTTAGCCGAAATCCCCACTTTTCTTTTCTTGAGTTGTTTTTGGGGATGAGCAAATTTCTGTGGAATTTGTGGTTGGTTCTTAGTTTACTTTTAATGCACATTCATTGTGGATTGTTGTTAACATGATTATGTATTTGGTTTCTTGCTATTGTTTTGAGTTAGAAAATTTTTTGAATTTGAATTGTTAACTTAAAATTGGAGTTGATGTAGATTTTTTTTGTAGAAATTTCTTGAGGGCTTTTGATCTATGATGCGTATAGAGTGTTTGTAATATTTTTTGACTTTTTAGAATTATTTTGAATGAATTTAAAATTTTTGTTGTTCAGTGCAACATTTAATTAATTAAATTGCGTATGAAAGTGTTGAGGTTTGGAAAATTTTATTTAGGATTTGGGTGCAGAGGGTTTGTAAAAAATTTTTGTAGATTTTTTGGAATTAATTAGTATTTATTAGAAATTTTAGGGGTTTAGGATTTAGAGTAATTGATGCATGTATGTAATAGATTTAGAGTAATTTGGATTTGATGGAATTAATATATGTTAGAGTAAAGTTGACATAATTGTCATTTTTTGCGGAATTAAAATGTATAAGGATGTGAGATGAAATTTAAAAATATATAGGATATGTTGTTTAACTCAAAAACTTGCATGAGAGTTAATCGCATATGATTAACTCTCGGTTCATCCCTCATTTTAGGATTGTTCTTGGAGTAATTGTTTCTCTAATAGAACTTTAGAGCTTAGGGAGTAATTTGTTCAAGTCAATTTAACAACATTTCTCTTGTGTTTATCTGGGGACATAGTTATGCTGGTGGTATAGTGTAATTTGGGTAACATAAGGGAGGCATTGCTGAAATTTTCTTAAACAAGTTGCTTGTATATGCTTCTACTAGTAACGGAACACTCTTCAAGAATGGATAGAAGCCATACTCGTGCAACTAAGCAGTTTTCAAGATTTATAGCAAAACATTAACAAGTTAGTATATTGTTGAATATTAAACGAATATGGAAATCACTAAACATCATTGTTTGATGTACAATAGACTTGAACCCAATAGTAAGGCGGTTAGAAATGAGTTTTATGTCGGCGTTAAGGAATTTGTTGCATTTGCTAATGAACTTAATGTGTATAGACAAGAAGGGAAGTTTAGATGTCCATGTGTTAAATGTAATTGTTAGAAGTTTCATGAACCAGATGAAATAAGGATGCATCTATATATGAAAGGTTTCATGGCCGATTATTATTATTGGGATAATCATTGAGAGGTCCGTCCACCATTTGTCCTTAATGAAGTTGAAACCCAACATTTTGATTCATATGAGCATATGGTTATGAATGATGCTGGGCCATATTTTGAAAGCGAGTATATGTCGAAAGAGGATCCTAATCATGATTCAGCCAAGTTTTATAATATGTTGATGGCTGCACAATCTCCATTATGGGATGGATGTGAGAACCACTCTATGCTTTCAACAACTGTTAGCTTGTTAAGCATCAAGTTAGACTATAACATTCTCAAGGCATGTACTAATGAGATTATCACTTTGATATGTGAGATATTTCCTACTGGTCATCAGATGCCTACTAATTTGTACCAAACCATGTCTAAACTTGGTTGTGGCAATTAGAAGATTGATAGTTGTCCACAAGGGTGTATGTTGTATTATGGTGATGATGAAAATGTAAGACATTGTCGATTTTGTGGTGAAGCATGGTTCAGGGAATCAAAAGTAGAGGAAAGAAAGGTTAGGGATGTTCTGAACAAAGAAATGTGGTATTTACCAATTATTCCTAGATTACAAAGACTTTTTCCATCTAATGCATTTACGAGAAATATGAGATGGCATCACGAAAGTCTTCGCGAGCCAGAGGTGTTGTCGCATCCATCAGATGGAGATGCATGGAAACATTTTGATAAAATTAACCTGGATTTCACATTAGAACCAATGAATATTAAGTTAGATTTGTGTGTTAATGGTTTTAGTCCCTTTAATATGAATGCAAAATCATATTCTTGTGGGCTTGTAATCATTACTCCTTATAATCTTTCACCTGGCATGTGTATGATAAAGGGAATACATGTTCTTGACAGTAATTATTCATGGTCCACATAATCCAAAAAGCAAAATTGATGTTTTCTTGGCATCCCTTAATTGGTAGAAAATCTTTGAGCAAAACAAAAAGAATCGGTCGATAAATCAAGGCATATGTTACCACAGGTGAGTCCATCAGCATCTTTGAGCATAAGAGAATGCTAGTATATTTTTTAAAAACTTAGCAAAAATACAACTGACACATACTTCTTCTATGTTTTTTTTACTGTTCTTAACTTTGTTTGATTGATTGTAGGAATAGACATTGGGGAGGGAACCTAAAGCGCTAGAGGCATTTCGTCACTTACAACACAATGTGAAGAAAGGTTAGGTGCATCCAATGGCTGAATCTACTTATGTAAGTTTAGTTAAAGTTTGTTACAATCTTATGAAACATGTTTCTCATTAACATGTTATTAATGGATTTGTGTTTTATGGAATTATGATCAAACTTATGTAGACCTCGTTTAACCAGCTAAGGGAATGGAGTCAGTCCTCTTGTTCTTTAGTGAATGACATATCTTTATGGCTCAATGTTGTTGGAGGCAAGAACTAGAAAGGATGCATTTATGGCACAGGCTTTGAGGCTAGTTGCATGGACTCCCTTCAATGACCTAGACACTAGAGACGTCATTGAATCCCTAACTTTCAGTAGTGATCGATCATGCGGTTGCTTTGATGGAGAAAGTTCAGGATCAGCAGCAGGAGTTGTATTAGTTAAGCAGTTACAAGACTGTGGTGCACCACTTAGTTACATAGCTCAGTCTTGGCTAGTCAGATCCTTTTGTTGTTATTTGGATTGCTGCCACCGTAGCTCATGTGCTCACTCCTAGGATGGCTATTGCTGCCCTTCCTGCTACTTCCACTCCTTCGGCTCCTCTTGCTATTGCTATTCTGCCTAGTACTATGGCTGACCCAGATGTTGAGGATGACTCCAATGCCCAGGACAACATTGATGATGAGGCTTAGAGACTCTTGTATAGGATGTTTCTTTTGACATTTTTTAGTACATTTGATGCACATTATACTCATTTATTAGCATTGCACATTGCTTTATTATATTTGTGATTTCTTTTTCCATCTTTTGAATATTCTAGATTTGGCTATTTTGTTGCTATTTCGCAAAACTCTAATTTTTCTTTGATTTCTCACAGAGAAGGTTTGTGAGAAAGGTCGTGAGAACCCTATGATTCCTCTTTTTCTCATGGAAAAAATGCCACTTTCTCATAGAACTTTTCCGTGAGAAATTTGTTTCACGCCTACTATAAGTCCATGGAAAATTTCGTGAGAAGCATTCTCACGGAGAAAAAATCTATGAGAAAAGTGGTTCCTCACGAGAGTTTTTCTGATGACACGGTTTTTATAAGACAAAATCCATGAGAAACATGTTTCTCATGGAATTTTGGGCATTTTTTCACAGTTTTTTTTTTTCCATGAGAAAAGCATTATTTTCTTGTCGTGCCTCAATCAATTTCATCATATTTTTTTATTTCAAAAGTAGTCACAAAGAAGATTGACACACAAAATGATATTGGGGATTTTTCTTCTTCAATCATCTCACTAACATTCTTAGTGAGATCAAGGAGCTACCCCACATGTCAAGAATATTAAGAGAAATAATTGCCACTACAATCCATCCTCAATTGACTCAGTCACTAAAATAAAGTTCACAAAAATTTACAGACATACAAAAAGCATCCAAATAAAATATGAATAACTTGGCCTAACAACAAATAAAGCAAGGCCAAAAAAGCTATATTTTTCCAATGACTTGTGAATCTAGTTGCACCTCCTTTAGTTATAGAAACTAGACCCCTCAAACTTTTTGTATGGGTTTAATATTACATCTTATTTCACTTAGTGTGTAGGAAGAATTTTTCTATAAGATATTAGGTTGTAAGTTCAAATAGCTTTAGTTAAAGTTTTAGTAGGTCAAATTATATTATGATGTTGCATTAGTCTACATAAATTTAGATTTTATTGTTTGTTTAAAGTGTGAAGATAACTTATGTGTAAGTAGTATTATTTTTAAATTCTATAGGCATATCTCCCCTCTATCAGGTCCTTCCACCAACCAAGGTTATTAACTTGAGAAAAATATAGGTCAATGCCTTTTATATGCAGGACCACCTTTTTGTCTTTCCCCCTGCCTAAATACTTGAATTTCAATTATTGTTGATTTAATTATATAGTAGACCACAAGTTGCAAATTAATTAATTGAACCCAATTAACAATCATTTGCCAACTGCTATACCAGAATGTTCAACATCTATTTCTTTTATTAAAAGTCAATGTTCGATCAAAACCCCTTCATGAAGTTCATATACATATTTGTTGAAGTTCTCATCTTTGCAATTGAATCTTGAACTGATGATTGCCTTTAATCTATAGTGCTAAAGAACTGTCCAAGTATGTATGACAAGTTCATTTGATTTTTGTCTTGAACAATTATTAGTGTGTAAGTAGTATTACTCATCTAATTATAGTTTAAGTTGTGAAATTAGAATTATATGCTTCAATATGTGCAATTATAAGAGATGTAAATTTACTTATATATAGCAGAAACAAGTTGCTAATGAATCATTTTCTAAGTTTTGCACATGACTCGGTATTTCTACGTTTTGTATGAATAAAGAAGGTTTGGTGTCAACAATTGTTATTTGAGTCAACACACGACATCTCCAATGAAAATTTTCATATTTCACTAAAAATTATTGCTCTTGTTCTTCTTCCTGTGGCTCTTGCCTCCACTCTGCCCCATTGAAGAAATTTTCAAGTGAGCTAAAAAGTTGTTTGAAACAACACATCTATCTCAACATGATTGATTATATCAATAGATGAGTTTTGGGTGAAAGACACACTAACATCATCGTCTAATATAATTTCATTTGTTTGATCTGCTAAAAAACCATCCATTTCTTAGGATAAGGTATTTGATCTTTGTATTTTACCAAAATTAGGATAATATGATTACATTTTCATTAAGAACTTTAACATATTTGGAGCTGAAAGACAATTGTTTGCTAACGGAATCTGGAGACCATGCTTGCTTGTTTTATGTTTGGAACCATCAAAGTTATGGAATTGATTTAATTTGTAAATGAGTTCTTTGATAAAGCTTCTTTTGGAATCATATTAGTTTAAAATTGATTTCATTTACAACTAATTTTTTTTATCAAGCATTTACAACTAATTTTATGTGTATTAGATCAAAAGTTTTCTCAATTATATTACTTTTGATTTGATTTGCAAATTATTTCTTTTCAATTCAATTCAATTAATGAGACATTCAAAACACACCCCACCTTGCAAGAGGGTAAGCAATTAGTTAGAAAACCACATTTTGAGGCCAACTCGCACTCTCAACTCCTACCCCAACTATTTTTCTCACTCTTAGCTGTGATCAATTCCAATATTCAAGAAGATGTAGTTGTTCATTAAAGAAAGTGTTGCCTTTCAAATTTAGAATTTGTCTTTGCTATATTGTCTAATAATATCATAGTAAGCAGAAGCAACATATGCTGTACAAATTTTCCACATCGTAAAATAAGTAGTTGATTTTTTTGATTGAGATGAACGTCAAAATCCTTATCAAAAATCCTAGAAGTTGGTATATGCTAACAAATTAATAAAATGGATTTAAGGGAATATTGATAATGGGTAGGCGCAAGAATGTAGGTTATGGAACTATGTTGAAGAAGTAGCAGAAGGTGTATTCCAATGCAAATTTTGTGGGCATAAATTTAAATGAGGTGTAGGTGCTTCAAGAATCAAAGCACATTTGTCTGGTAACAAAGGAAATGGTGCATCTATATGTCAATATGTTCTTGAAGAGGTTAGAATTGAAACATCTAGAAATGATTATGAAAGAATTGGTTATAACAATATTGCAAGTTCAAGTAATCCTCAAGAAGGAGTAGACATAATGAACTTATCAAAAGGTATGTACGCATAAACCTATTATGCTTATCCATACATAAATGTTTGAGATGTAGACTTAGAGTTAATTAGAAGCATACATGGGTATACCTCAAAGGACAAATCTTTAGTTTAGTTTTGAACTAATTTTCATAATTTAGTTTCTTTTATTCAATTAAAATTTGTAGTTATTTAATAAGTGTTACTATTGCCAAGTTTTGACATAAAAATTGGTTAAAAGACATAAAAGAATGTTCTCGAGTCCCAATCTGCTCAATAAAAACCGGTTCTCTAGGTTTTCCATGACAAACAAAAAATTTCAACTGTCTATCATGTTCCATGACTTGACTTGTATTGTAATTTTCCTTTACATTGCACATCTAGTCTTTTTATGTCGCACATACTTGAGAAATTAAGAAACTACATAATCTCGCTTTGTTATTAATAACTAACACAAACAGAAGAGACTAACATCATGCAAAATAAAATTGCAACAGATTTAGTGCCCATCAATACTTTGAACAGGTATAGTAACAATTCTTATAAAATTATGGATAAGCTCTCAAAAGAACCTCGTGATCTGGATTGCTAAGCATAAGACATTAAGGAACAATTGAAGTTTTTGGAGTCCCAAAGTAGCAAGAAGCATAAGAGAGTAGTAGTTAATTGGTTGAAGGAAGTATAATCCAGTAAGATTAGTTTGTGATGTGGAAGAATCAATGAATCATAGTGAGTTGGCCAACCAAATAGAATTGGAAGAATAAATATATAATTTGATTGAAGAGGTGGTAAAGATTAAGGAACAAAAACCTTGTGGAGAACTTACACTTGATGTGCCTATATGTCAGGAGTATCTATTGCCCATGGCAAATGAATTGGTAGGTGAACAATTCCAAACTAATATTGACAAGATGCGGGAACTTCTAATGGATGAAAAAGTCAAAATATTGGCGTTCATGGAATGGGGGGAATGGGGAAAACATCTGTGGTTACTGTTAGGCAGACAAATTTTTTTTACACTTGTAGAATTAATCAAAAGAAAATTAAAGAGAAAGAGAGACAAAAGGAACACAAGAATTTTACGTGGTTCGGAAAAAATTATCCTACATTCACAGTTGTACTGAGTTTTCACTATTTGATAAGAGTTACACATTGCAAGAGGTGGCTAGTAGCCCTTAAATACTAGAAGACTACGGCAACATCATTAATAGATGAAAGTACATAAATACCCCTAACTAAAAATAATAATAAAAAATGCATGATTTATTGAGTGACATGGCTTTCCAGATTACTAATAAGTACTTTTTGTTGGAAGATTGCAGAGATGAAAGACATAATATGTATATGAAAATGCATGATTTATTAAGTGACATGGCTTGTTAGATTGTAAAAGTAAGTCTGAGGTACATGGTGAAATATGGTAAAGGATTTACAAAGATACCTCACATGAATGAGTGGACTGTTTGATTTGGAGAAAGTTTCCTTAATGTCTAACTCGATATTTGAAATCCCAATAGGCACATCACCTAGATGTCCTCAACTGTTGACCTTGAGTTTTTCTGGTAATCGCCTTAGAGGGGTGATCTCTGATTGTTTTTTCCTCCACATGCCTGCGCTAACTATACTTAATCTGTCCCATACCGAAATCAACATTTTGCCACATTCAATCTCTAACTTGAAGTCCCTTGTTTCTTTGCTGCTCAATGATTGTTATAGTTTGGAATATGTTCCTCCATTAGGAAACTTGCAAGCTTTATCAAGGTTGAACCTCTCATCTACTTCAATTCATGAAGTACCCACAGGTCTTGAAACACCATAAGCCATCATTCTTCAATGGTGAGAATTATGCATACTGGAAAGAGATGATGGAGATGTACCTGGAATCCCTAGGCTTTGAACTCTAGGCCATAGTAAGATTGTATATGAACGTGAGTTCACTCAAGAAGACAAGTTCAATACACTCTTAACTCAAAGGCTAGATACAACATTGTATGTATTATATCACCAAAAGAGTACAAGCACATAGCTTCTTGTAGTACAACAAAAGAAATGTGGGATCGCCTGAAATCAATTCATGAAAGAACAAGCCATGTAAAAGAAGCAAAAATTAATATTTATGGAGCTCAATACGAAATGTTTCACATGGAGCAAGATGAGACATTGGAATCCTTTTTGGCACGATTCCTAAGCATTATAAGCAACCTAAAAGGACTTGGTCGAGTTTACACTCAAAAAGAGCAAGTCCGATAGTTGTTAACATGCCTAACTGACAAATTGGAAACGAAATAACAGTTCTTCTTCAATATGCATAATAAACAAATGCTATAATTGTTGACCAGCTGAGAGGGTAGCTCGAAACTCATCATATGTTGCTATTTAAGAAGAAGGCTTGCCTGGAAGACAACAAGAAGAGGAACCTAGCTTTAGCTAGTACAACACAGGAAACCAATTCTTCTGCAATAGAACCAATTTCCAATGATGAAGATGTAGCTCTTGTTTCCAAGAAATATTTGAACATGATAAAAAGGAAAAACAATAGGAAAAAATTTCAACCAAGAAGTACAAGAGCAAAGAAATATCCCATTGTATGTTACGAGTGCAAAAGGCCGGGACACATAAAACAAGATTATCCAAACCTCAAGAAGAAGAAGTTCTACAAAAGAGAGAAGAAGAAGGCTATGGTTGCTTTATGGATTGACATAGAGTAATCCTCGACAAGTGATGATTATGATGAAGAGAATCTAGCCAACTTCTGCTTTATGGCTCACACAAACAATCAAGAGGTAAATGATTCCGACTTTGAACTTGAACCTCCTCCTACCTATGAAGAGTTAAATGATGCTTTTGAAGAAGTAGCTCTTGATTATGAAAAGCGGCTTGCCAAGATTGAAGCCCTTAAGAAAATAATCAAGGAGCAGTTCAAGGAAATTGAATCTTTAAAGAAAGATAATTCAAATTTTATTCAGAAGCTCAAGGTCATGGAGCAAGAAAGTGATCTCTTTAAAAAGAATAATTGTCTTACTCCATCTATTTTCAAAGAAAGTAGATGAGCTGTCAAAGGACTTAGTTAAGTTTGTTTAAGGGCATGGTCACTTGAACATTCTTCTAGGAAGGTAGAGACTTGGGCAAGACAAAGTTGGTTTAGCATATTTTGAACCTCCACAATCAAAGTTATCTAGAAACTTCTTTCTCAAGGCCTCAGGTTCTCATTCTACTTCCAAGAAAGTTTGTTTTTATTGTTGTCATGAAACTCATCATATTTATAATTGCACATTTAAAAGGTCATTTGTTGCCAAGAAAATGATTCAGGTTGATTGTCATTAAAATGGGTCCAAATTAGCTAAGAAATGGAGCCCAATTCAAAAGAAAGTAAAAACGGGAGTTGAGGAAAAATGCCTAGGCGCTAGGGTACCTTGTCTCTATGATCAGGGCTTCTTTGGGCTTTAGGGCACTAGGTGTTGAGTATTGGGGCACCTGAATCTTGTTCTTTTTCACCAATTGTGTCTTCTAACACCTCAATAGAGCACGTCATCCTCCATTCTTCATTCCTCGCTTCTTGGCTTGAGATTTGAGTCCAAATCTTTTCTATTAGACTACTAAAACTCTCTTGTATTCTATTGGCTTAAGCTTTTGTGATTGGACCTTGCAAAGGATCATTGTGAGTGCTTCCTTGATTCTTATCATTCCCCCTCTCTTTGAAAGGATTCGTCCTCGAATCATCACCTACATCAAAGGGAGAAAGATCAGAGACATTAAAAGTGGCACTGACATTATACTCACTAGGGAGCTCCAATTTCTAAGCGTTGTCATTAATCTTTGCCACCCATTTGGAGCAACTTAGAGCGTCTCTGAATCGGGAACCTCTCCTTGCGCATGTGCTCCCACACTCAATCTCCGTGTTCGAAGACCACTATCTTATGCCCTTTGTTGGCTTGAGCCACATATTGATAGGTCCTCTTCTTTATATGTTATCTCACCTTCTCATGTAATTGTTTGACATACTCGACCTTCTTCTTGCCATCTATACTATCACACTCATTAATACACAAAAGGGATAAATCAAAGGGAGTCAAAGGATTAAACCCATAAAAAACTTCAAAAGGAGACAAGTTAGTAGCCAAATGGACAATCCTATTATAAGCAAATTCTACATGAGGCAATCATTCTTCCCAAGTTTTTAAATTCTTTTGAATGATTGCATGCAATAAAGTAAATAAAGTCTTATTTACTACTTCAGCTTGACCATCAGTTTGTGGGTGACATGTGGTAGAAAACAAGAGTTTAGTACCTAATTTACCCCACAAGGGCTTCCAAAAGTAGCTAAGGAACTTGGCATCTCGATTTAATACTATGCTCCTCGGCATGCCATGCAATCTTACCACCTCCTTAAAGGATCAATCCGCTATTTTATCGCATTATCTGTCTTATGGCAAGGGATAAAATGTGCCTTCTTTGAGAACCTATCCACAATAACAAACACATAGTCTTTTCCCCTTTTGGACCTAGGTAAACCCAACACAAAGTCCATGGAAATGTCAACCTAAAGGTTGTTAAAAATAGGTAAGGGGGTGTATAAACCATGAGGTAAAACTTTAGACTTAGCTTGCTACAATTAATGCATATCTCACATAGCCTTTCAACATCCCTCTTCATATGAAGCCTAAAGAAATGCTCATTCAAAATGTCTAAAGTCTTTCTAATGCCAAAATAGCCCATTAAACCTCCCACATGCAATTCTCTCATAAGCAATTCTCTTAAAGAACTATTAGGCATTTATAAGCTGTCGAGGATATCAAATTAAATCATTTTTTATACAATTCACCAAAACTACTTGCAATATAAGGTAACACCGAATCAAGCCATTGGATCACTCTAGTTATGGAATCAAATTTAGGAGTTTAACGAACAGGGAGTTGATTTGCAGAATTAATCAACAAAAAGCAATTAAAAGATAGAAAACTGAATTAAGAAAGATCTAAGGAATTAACTAATCATGATTTTAATCCATCCTTGATTACAGTGGATTCATTCAATCACTAACCTAATTCTCGGTCTTAGATCACATCAAGAAGCCTTAAGATGATCTATGGATCCACTACTGGATAAGCATCCAGAATTCGGTTAATTAAAATTAAACAAATTAAGCATCCATCAAATTCCAGATTAACCTAAAAACTAGAATCCAACCAAGCTAAACAATCCGTCAAACACCTTTCAAACATTGTTTACTCTTTGTAATCATTTTTTGACATATGAAATTAAGTAATTATCACATGACCATTCCAACCAAATTAAGCAACTCAATCAGAATTAAACAAAAAGAAATGAAAGAAACTTGATTAACAATTGAATGAAAAGCAATTAAAATAGAATCTCAGAATTAATAATCAGAATAGTCAAAACCTGGATTGATTTAAAGAACTAACCCTCTGTTAACACCCATTTTTTCGTCCAAATATAAAAAAAAAATAATAAAGTAGTTAGAAGCAAAATAAAAGAGACGTGGGTGGGTGCATGTGCATGTGCTGATAAAGATAAAAGGAGAAAATAGAAATGTGAGAAAGGGGAAGAACATGGGTGCATGGGGCAAAGCAGTTAGCAAAGAGAGGGAGAGACATGACAGAGCAGTTAGCAAAGAGAGGGAGAGACGTTAAGGCAAAATCGGTTAGCAGTGAGTAGTATAAAAGAAGGAGCACACAAGAGCAAAAGAGGGACAGCAGAGAGACCAACAAAAAAGAGAATAGAAACAAATTTTCGAAGAGCAGTAAAACCAGAAAAACAGAGACTCAAAGAGAGACGAGAAACTCAGTAGAAAAGAGAAAGATAGAGGGCAGAACAGCAACCAAGAGACACCAGAAAAACAGAGACAAAAAGAGAGACGAAATATACAGCAGGAGAGAATTGAAGCAGAGAGGCAGCAAGAGATAAGTACCAAAACAGAACCAGCAGCACCTGAAACCAGATACAGTAGCAGTGGAGAAAGAAAGCAAAGACAGCAATACATAGAAAAAGAGCAATAGAGAGAACATAACTGAAACAAGCAAGAAGAGAGGGCAAAGAGAAAGAGAACCAAGGTAAGATTTCTTCATTTTCGCAGCTTTTAGGCAGCTCTGGCAGTAGTTGGTTTTATTTTTCTAAACAAAGCTTCAGGGCTCCAAATTAATTGATTTTGGTCTCATTAGAACCGTAAGATGTGTGGTTTTAATATATATTAGTTTCAGATTTTTTACATGTCGCCTCTGCTCCCAGTTTCGATTTACGTTTGGTTGTTTTTCTGTCCTGTCAAGCCTTTGGTTTTCTCTGGCAGTGTACAATATTTTATTTCTTTCTGGAGTTATACAGTTCCAAATTAATTGATATTGGTCTCATTAGAACCGTAAGATGTTTGGTTTTAATATATATTATTTTCAGATTTTTTTCATGTCCCCCCTGATCTCAGTTTTGATTTAAAGTTGGCTGTTTCTCTGTCCTGTCAAGCCTGTTGGTTTTCTCCGACAGTGTGCAATGTTTTATTTATTTCTGGAGATATACGGCTCCAAATTAAGTGATATTGATCTCATTAGAACCGCAAGAGGTTTAGTTTCAATATATATTATTTTCAGATTTTTTACATGTCTCCCTTGCTCTCGGTTGTGATTTAAAGTTGGCTGTTTCTCTGTCCTGTCAAGCCTGTTGGTTTTCTCTGACAGTGTGCAATCTTTTATTTCTTTCTAGAGTTATATAGCTTCAAATTAAGTGATGTTAGTCTCATTAGAATCATAAGATGTGTGGCTTAAATATATATAATTTTCATATTTTTTTTATGTCTACTTTATTCTCAGTTTACATTTAAAGTTTTGCTGTTTTCTGTATTGTTAAGCTAGTTGATTTTCTATGATAGTATATAGTCTTTTAAATTTTTCTGGAGCTATAGAGCCTCGATTTAGGTGTTTCTTGTCTTTTTAAAACCATGAGATTTATATCTTCAATTTGAGAAATCTTCATAATTTTTCATTTTTTGTTGATTGGCTGAGGTTCTATTTAGTCCATTGTTCTTGATGTGCTAAGCTATTTTTTGTATGGATTGGACCTGGCCCATGAAATGGACTGGTTTATGTCCTCTGATTTGTTGAGCTGGTTCCTATTCTAGGCTAAACTAGGCCCACGAAATGAGCTTACATATCATGCATTTTTACATTCATTTAGTTAATTCTATGCGACTAGCATCCATAGGCCCCTTACTTGTCAAGGGAGGGATAGGAGCGACTTACCCCCATAGGGGTGGCTCTTCTATCTGCCCGAGGTAAGGATAAGCGCCGCTTTGGGAACCGAGAAGCGTGGGAACAAAGTGGAAGGATTAGGACGCGATTAGATTCATGCATAGCACAATTTTTTTTTTTGAAAATTTTGAATTCCTTTTAATTTTAATTTCAAAAAATAAAAAAATAAAAATAAAAATTCATTTTGAATCATTGCGAACTACGCGGACTTTGATCCCTAATTAGGGTACGTAGGCATTCGAGGGTGACGAATCAAGTCCTGTTTTAAATAATCACCTATTTTTCTTTTAGGGATAAAATAAATACAATTAGGCCATGATTTAATTTGCACAATTAATTTTAGGTAACCGTCGTTTAGACGGGTGTTATAGGGTGCCTAACACCTTCCCTATACACAATTAGACTCCCGAACCCTCTCTGGTTCGCAGACATATTTTTTTAGAAATTAAAGGGTTTTCCAATTGTTCCCCAGATTTTTAATACAATTGGTGGCGACTCCAGAGTTTTCATTTCGAAAACCAAATCTCTTTTTATTTTAGCCATCCTCGTTATAGCGACCTCCGGGTATGTTATGACACCCTCCATGAACAAGATGGAAGAATTCATTACAGAAAAGGTAAAGAAAACTGCTAGCTAGAGAAGAAAACAAAAACTGACTAGAATAGAATGAAAACCTACATCCTCCTCTTTCCTACTTGTAACCGTCTAAAATACCTAAATACCAAGACTACCCCTAGGTTGGAATTAATCCTCTTTCTCTTAGCTTTAAATGGACATTGGTTTTGCCTTAATTGGGCTTAGGATGAGATAGTTAGGCCCAATTTACTTTTAACAGCTCTCTTGACTAATCAACTAACTTCAAGGGGAACTAACACTATCAAAACGCCACATTTTGGAGAAGTGGTCTTCACAAGAGTTGAAGATTAATGTCTCAGCTGTCCAATGCCACAAGATTTAATGTCTCAGCTGTCCAATGCCATAAGATTTGGGCCCATAAGACACCCGAAACCCATTTTATGACCCAATCTCTTCATACAACCCAAGATCTAATGACAATATCTCTGCTTTGACTTCCAAGTTAAATATGGTCTGCTGGACATCCAAATTAACTTTGGAGCTCTGAATCAAAGTTGTAGAAAATTCTCTCAGATTTCCTATATAGTAAGATTCAATATTATAAGATGTCTAGAACGCAAGATATACCCAAAATACAGAAGCAGTGTAAAATTCTCAATATTACTGAAGAATACAATTAAGCCCAATTAGAACCCAAACTTATAAAATGTGGCCAAGCTCAATCAATTAAGCATCAAAGAGGTATAAAAGACTAAAAATGAGGGTTAACTACTATATAAAAAGTGCATTTATTAGGCATACATAATTTATTTTCTCTAAACAAAAACCCATGCCTATAGAATTTCCTAAAAGCAACATTTTCACATGCATTAAAAATATTGGAAAAATCAGGATCATTAACATATAACTTCTTAATATATTCAAATCCTAACAATTTTGCATTAAGAGTAAAGAGAAAGGTATACCTCGGAGACAAAGCATCGGCCACCACATTTTTCTTACTTTGCTTATACTTGATGATGTAAGGAAATGGCTTTATGAATTCTACCCATTTGGCGTGCCTCTTGTGCAATTTGTCTTGTCCTCTTAGGTGCTTCAAGGATTTATAATCGGTATGGATCACAAATTCCTTTGGTAGGAGGTAGTGTTGCCAAGTCTCAAATGCCCTCACCAAAGCATACATCTCTTTGTAATAGGTAGGGTAATTTAGGGAAGCTCCACCAAGCTTTTCCCTAAAGTATGCAAGAGGTCGTCTGATTCGAATCCCAAAGGGGTAACACAAGATAAAGATTCCAAATGCCCAAAGAACCATCTAAATCGAGTCTCAGAAAAAAAAATGATATTAACAACACACTCGAGAAAGATAGAAGGCAAAGGATAAGTTATCGGATTGAACACCACAAGAACCTTGGGTTCTTAATAAGTTTTGATCACCACAAGAACCTAAGGTTCTTGACCAAATCTAAAAGTTCTTTTGAAGAACAATGAAGGAAACTCTCTCTTCATTCAAATTTTGAATATCTCAAAGTTGTTTGCTGCCACAAGAAGGTCAGCTCCGTTATAAAAGAAAATAAACCTAATTCTAAGTCTAATTAGGCCAAAGGCCTTAAAGAAAACTTAAATCAGCCTAAACTAATAGCTAAATATCCCAAAATGGATAACATTAATAACCTAAGTGAAATTGCTCCTAAATTAGGGCCAAAATGGCTAAAAGTTAGTCCAAGCTCGGAGCCACTAGCCAAAATGCTCATTTTGGGTCAAAACTCGCTAGGCTGGAAAAAAACGGGGCACTGTGGCGCTTGGCTTGCTGTTTACTAGGCATTAGTGTAAGATGTTGCAGCACCTAAAGCCCTGCTTGGAAGTCATTCTGATTCACTTAGGGCACTACGGCACCTAAGGCTCTACCCTATCTTTAGCAAGCTCATTATCAGTCCAAATGAAGCTCACAAGCCTTTGGTCTTCATCCACACTTGCTCCTTAAGTCTTGATCTTCCCAATCAAGCTATTCAAAGCTTCTTACATCCTTTTAGCTTTTACTCTTGTGATCGGACCTACAAACATGAATTATGGGTCTCTTGATTGGGTGCCATAATTCTCATCATTCTCCATTCTTTAAAAAGATTCGTCCTTGAATCTTCACCGACATCAATAGGAGAACGATTAGTGTTATTATAATTGACATTTAAATCATACTCACTAAGTAGTTCCAACCTGTGAGCATTGTTATTGATCCTCGCTGATGAACACACTTTTTATACAATAGTTATCCCTCATACTTAGTCTTTTAAACCTCTTTTGGGCTGAATTGCATAGACTTAGACCTCATTTCATGACTTTGGATCCATTTGTGCCTAATTGCAATTTCCAGCAATACTGAGCATTTTATGCTGTCTCTGTGTTTCGTGCATATCTTGAGTTCTGGATGTCTAAAAATTCCGAGTCATACCTTGTAGGAAAGCTGAGAGAATTGTCTACAACTTTATTTCAGGGCTCCAAAGCTAATTCGGACGTTCAGAAGGTCATATGCAGCCTGGAAGCCAGAGAAGACATGTTGTCGCAGGATCCTGACCTACATGCAGTATTTGGGTCATAACTTGAGTTGTGATGTCATATGGACCTGAAACTGGTACCATTGGAAATCTAACAGACAGAGATTCAATTGATATGAAGACCAGTTCACCATATTTTATATTGAAGATGGTCTTATTTGCTGTGGAAGTTAGCTGACGGTTCCAGACACCTATTGCCACTTAAATGGGCCTAACTTCCTCATGACAAGTCCAAATGGGCCCAAACCAAAGCCCAATTGAAGCTAAGGCCCATGGGAACAAGTGTGCCCTAAGGGCAATTTGGGTGTGCATGTAATTTTGGAGGTCTATATCAGCACAAGAGGGCAGCCAAAATTGAAAAGAAGTGAATTAGATATTTTTAGACAGCTTTTACTCTTTCCTTAGCCTCTAAGTTTTCTCTCTAGATATTTTGTAAGAACTTAGCTTCTCTTATTCATGGAAGGCTAATTCATCAAATCAATCCAGGTTTTGGCTGTTCTGATTATTGGTTTTGAGATTATGTGTTGTTGTTATTCATTCAATGATTAATCTGCTTCTTGCTTCCTCTGAACTATTCTGTTTGGATTGTTAAAATTCGAATTTGGATCTTCATGTGTGATTGCTTAATTGCATGTGATAAAAGAGGATTGTATGGTTGATTAATGTTTCTGAGCTTTTGGATGGATTAATCACCTTGGCTGGATCATGGACTTAGGTAAAACTAGACTTGAATGTTTGCTTAATTCATTTGGTCTTAGTTAAAACCGAATTCTGGTTGCTTAACCAGTGGAATCCATAGAACATTGAGAGGCTTCTTGATATGTTTTAAAGGCCAAGAACATGGTTAATAATTGAATGGATCATTAGAAATCAAGGATGAACTAAAATCAGAATCAGTTAAGGCTTGGATTGGTTGCTTTCTCTTAAACTTTACCACTTACAATTAATTTCTGTTAATCACATAAACCAAACAAACCCCCCCTGTTTACATGCTTCTTAATATGATTCACTAAATAGAACAATCCTTAGGTTCGACTTAGGGTTGTCCTATGCTGCAAATAGCTTAGGTAACCGACCTTAACTTAATTAATTTGAGGAGCCTCGGCAGCTCATCACTCGCCACCTCCCATACCCTAGCTCCCGGTTCGAAGACCACCTTACAAACTTCTTGGGAAGAAGATAATGTTGCCAAGTCTCTAACACCCTCTCCAATGCATACATCTCCTTTTCATACGTGTGGTCATTTAGGGCAATTCCACTTGGCTTCTTGATAAAGCATGGAAGAGATTGTCTTTCGTGCTCCAATCTGGCTCCAATGAAGTCAACTTAATGTTGGAAAGTATCTCCAAAATCCTGTAAAACAAAGAAAACAGCACTAGGCAAAATAAGGTCAAGTTTATTAGTGTTAAGAGAAATAAGCTCACTAATTCCACTTAACTCCTTAACAATGCATGCTAAAGGTTGTCCTTTTTGCTTCAACTCGACTCCAAGGAAATCAATTTGATGTTGGGAAGCATCTCTAAAGTCTTGAAAAGGGGTATAACAACACTAGGCAAAGAAAGATCAAGTTTGTTAGTGCTAAGAGAAATAAGCTCACTCTGTTTTGTATACTTATTCAATGGTTGTTTCTCTTATCTTTCAATGCTCTCTTATTTTTTGCCTTTCTCACTCTTTTGCTCTACATTTGGGCTCTCTCTTCCTTCAAGCTCTCAACTATTTTGTCTTTTGAGCTCTCATCCTCTTTTCTTGTTTCACTACTCTTTTAAAGTCGCTTTTGATTATAAAGCACTTGCTTAAGAGTCATAGGTACAAGAGTAATGGGCGGTTTGTTCAAAGTGAAAGAGAATCTATTTGTGGACTCGTCATGTTTTACACACCTATCATATTGTCATGACCAACCTAAAAGAATATGTCCCGCATGCATGGGAACTACATCACATAAGACTGCATCCTTATATCTCCCAATAGAAAATAACACAAACACTTGTCTAGTCATCCTAATCTCTTCACATTCATTTGACCATTGAAATTTATAGGTTCTAGGATGTTTTACAGTAGGTAAATGCAGTTTATCAACTAAGGTAGTGCTAGCAACATTAATAGGACTACCACCATCAATGATCATACTACATACCTTCTCATGAACTTGGCACCTAGTGTGAAAGTCTTGAAAAGATGGGATCTTCATTTTGATGCCACTTAGGTCATGATTCACATGATCATGTCTTGCCCTCCTTTCTCCTCCATCATATCTAGCAAACCAGCCTTGGACTCTGTGTTGCTTTGGTCTCTATCTACCTCATCCTCCATTACAACTCTCATATTTCTTCTTCTTCCTCCAAGGGTTGTAGGTGGTTGTCTCCTTTCCTCATACCTTCCCATGCTATCTTGCATCTCATCAAATATCACATTGTTCCTCTCAAATTGTTGCTGCATGACACGAAGTGCAAAGGCTTAACTTTTCGGCCTCACTCTCTTTATCCATGGTGTCTTAAACCTGCAAAAAATGTTAACAAGAAACCTCACTAATTTCTCACGTGTTTGCACTCAAGAATGTCGCTCACACTCGTGTTTAGGCACATTAGTTGGCTTTTACCCTGTAATGCACTCACACACTCTTGCATTTTCCACTCTTACTTTCTTTCTTTAGTTCTTTGTGGAACTAATGAGCAAATCAAGAGCTTAGATCAATGTGACAAACATCCACAATAAATCACTCACACATAGAAAGAACAAGAATGACACAAGCATAAAAGAATTTCAAGAAATGAGTTGAGCACAACAAGTAAAATGAAAAATCAAGGAAACCAAATTTAGCAATTAGAAACAAGATTAATGGTAATCAACACCGAATAAGATTACAAACAATAAGCAATTTGGTTCGCAAAGAGATTTGAAAATTCAGCAATCAACAAGGTACAAAACAAAAAAATGGACAGGGAATGCAGCATTAAGGCTCCTGCCTCTCAGGCGCTGCAGTGTCCAAACTTAGGTGTTGTGGCGCCCTTTGATAAGACATTATTTTACACTATTTATTTCTCTTATACTTAGTCTTTTAGTATGTGTTTCTACTGATTTTTATGGCCCATAGACATATTTTGTAGATTTGGACTTGTTGATGCTTTTGGACTTTAATTGCATAATTATTGATTTCTAACACTGCTTACGTTTTTCACTATATCTTGAGCTGAATGTCCGATTGATGCGATTCCAATTTTGTTGGAAAGCTAACAGAAAATGCTACATTTCATATGAATAACCTAAAAGCTGATTCTTGCGTCTAGACAACTGAAATTCGCATGCAAGAAGTTCAGATTTTCTGCATTCGCCCAGCATCGACTTATTCCATTTCTTGGGTCTGCCTATTGGACCAGTACTCGTTTATTAGCCCAACATCTGCTATTTGGACCAACACACATGTCACTAGGCTTTAATCACATTTTTACCATTAAAGATTTAGGAAACTAGGTTTATTTTGTAATTAGGAAACCTAGAGGAGGTAGTCAACTAGTATTTATTCTTAAGTTGTTGAGAATAATGAGGATCACGAATTTACCATCAGTAGCTGCTGCCTCCTGTTCCTGAGTTCAAGTTTATACCTTTGCTTTTTGTTGAAGTCTTCCATGGAGGGCTAAGTACTTCTGTAATCAATTCAAGAAGATCCAGACATGCTAATCCAGAGTTCCTGTGCTTCAATCCGGGTTTGATTTAATATAGTTTAATTATCTTCTTCTTCTCATCTTCATGTGATTGAATGGTATTTTAATTGCATGCATGCTTTATATGAATTTAAATCGGTTGATTAGATTCATCACAGTAATCAAACTGCTAATCATATGTTAAAGGTTTTTAATATATGGTTAACTTAGATAATTCAGTTATTAAATTAATCTGGACTTAGTGATATAGAGTGGTTGCCTAGATTCTTAGTTCCAAGATTAATTGAATTCTGATTGGTAATCAGTAGGAATTCTAAGTGTTGCTGTTAGGGTTCCAAGTAACATTTAACCAAGAATTAAATCAGACATGGGTTATCTTTAGTGAACAATGATGGATTAGGGTTAGGTTGCCTGCTTGAGTTGATTACGTTTTCTCTTACTTGATCAATTCTATTTACTGCTTTCTGAGTACTTATTATACTGCATTCAACACAAACCCCCCCTTTATTCTATTTATGCTTAAGTCCTAATAGATTAGTTGTTCTGGTGAATCATTGAGAGACGACACTGGTTGCACTCTATATTACAAATCTGTTGCAATTAGTTTTGTAATTTTGTACGGTTCGGCACCCGTCACCCTTGTTCCTAAATTCTAGGTTTATTTCAATCATTTTCAACACAATTTCGAGCAAAAATTGAAGAAATCTCAATCAAGATCATGCAATGAGTAAGAAACAACTTTAAGAAGCAATTAATCTCATTCTTTTGATCAAATCCAACAATTTTTTTAATTTAAATTTTTCTAAAAATTTACTCAAGAACACTTTGAATGTTCATCAATCTTGCCCAGAATTTGTTTTTTTATATACTATTGATTCAACCATGCTTCATTCAAGCTCAAATCATTAACTTGATGACAACAACTTAGAATTGCACAAAGTAAGAGGAATCAACAAGATAATCCAAAAAATGAAATGGAAATATGCAAAACAAGGCCCTAATGGCAATTACCAGGGACTCAATGGAAATTTCAAGAAAAGTTGCTCGTAAAATTTTTCTAAGCAATTCAAAGCAAAAATAAATAAGGAATCAAGATGAACAATGAAGAACAAGAAACTAGAACATCAAAGAAACATAGAAAACGAAAATTTTCAAAAATCAAAATATCAAAAATAAAAAAATTGAACTTCGATTAGAACCACGAGCTCTAATACCAAATAATGCGAATCCCTAAGGGGTAACCCCAGATGGAGATTCCAAATGTCTGAAGGACCGCCCAAATCAAGTTTTAGAAAGAAGAAAGGATATGAACATCACACTCGAGAAAGATAAAAGGCGAGCGATAAGTTCTAAGATTGAACGCTACAAGAACCTTGAGTTTTTGATAAATTCCTATCAACACAAGAACTTAGGGTTCTTAATAAGATCAAAAAGTTATTTCAAAGAACAATGAAGGAAACTCTCTCTTCATTCAAATTCTGAATATCTTAAAACAAACCTAATTCTAAGTCTCATTGGGCCAAAAGCCTTAAACAAAACCTAATTAAGCCCAAACTAATAGTAAATATCTCAAAATGGATAACATTAATAACCTAAGTGAAATTGCTCCTAAATTAAGCCCAAAATGGCTAAAAGTTAGTTCAAGCTTGAAGCCATTAGCCAAAACACTCGTTTTAGGTCAAAACTCGCTAGGCTGGAAAAAGACAGGGTGCAGCGGCACCTAGCTTGCTGTCTGCTGGGCGCTGTGACACCTAAAGCCCTGCTTGGAAGCCATTCTGATTTACTTGGGGCATTGTGGCGCCAAGTTTCAAAGGCTAGGGTGCCCAAGGTTTTGCCCTGTCTTCAGCAAGGTCATTTTAAGTCCAAATAAAGCTTACGCGCCTTTGGTCTTCATCCACACTTTCTTCTTGAGTTTTGATCTTCTTAATCAACCCGTTCAAAGCTTTTTGCATCCTTTTAGCTCTGTCTCTTATGATCGGACCCACAATATGGATAACGGGTCTCTTGATTGAGTGCCATAATTGTCATCATCATCCTTCTTGCATCAACACGACACCAATACCAATACCAATACCTGAAGCATCACACTCAATTTTGAAAGCTTGAGAAAAATCAAGTAAAACAAGCAAATAGGCACTAATTAACCTCTCTTTAATGAGATTGAAAGTCTTTTCTTACTCCTCATCCCATTTAAACCCTACATTTTTCTTTACAACTTCAATTAAGGGGGCTGCTAGAGTACTAAAGTCTTTCACAAACCTCCTATAGAAGTTAGTCAATCCAAAGAAGCTCCTAACATCACTAACACTCTTAGGCATTGGCCATTCTTTAATAGCCCTCACCTCTTCGTCATCAACTTCTATTCCTCTAATACTAACAATATACCCATGAAACATAACTTGTGCAAAATGAATACTTTTTTAAATTAGCATATAATTTTTCTTCCCTCAACACACTTAGCACATTTTCCAAGTGATCAAGGTGCTCATTCAAACTCTTGTTATAAATCAATATATCATCAAAATAGACTACGACAAATCAATCAATGAAAGCTCGTAAAACATGGTTCATTAATCTCATAAAAGTGTTAAGGGCATTAGTCAAACCAAAATGCATAACTAGTCATTCATACAAACAAAATAAGTGATTTTCCATTCATCACCCTCTTTTATTCTAGTTTGATGGTATCCACTCTTCAGATCAATGTTTGAAAAGATACAAGAACCACATAATTCATCTAACATGTCATCTAGTCTAGGAATAAGATGGCAATACTTTACAGTGATTTGTTGATGGCTCGACAATCAACACACATCCTCCGAGTTCCATCCTCCTTTAGGTTTAGAAACACAAGTACAGCGCATGGGCTCATGCTCTCTTTCATATGTCCTTTTGACATAAACTCGCTCACTTGCCTTTAAAGCTCTTTGGTCTCCTCCGGATTACTCTTATATGCTGGCCTGTTGGGAATTGTGGCTCTTGGGATGAAATCAATTTAGTGTTCAATCCTTCTAAATAGAGGCAAACCGTTTGGGTCATCATTGGGAAGACATCTTCAAATTTATGTAGAAGAGAAACAATGAAACTAGACAAAGAAGAATCAATGTCTTTAGCATCAAAATAGGCCTTTTTGTACATAAGTACAAACATAGGCCGATTAGAGAAAAATGCTTTCTTCATCTTACTACTACTTGCAAAGACACTCATCTTTTGTGTTTCCACTCATTCACTTTCTTTCTTTTTCTCTTTGTCAAGTTTTCTTTCAAGGTTTAGGCTCTCGGCCTCTTTAACATTCTTGCCTTTTATTCTCTTATTCTCTCTTTCTTTTGTACTCTCATACTCTTTTTTTCTTGTTAAGTTCTCTTTCTTTTTGCTGGCCACTATCTCTTTTCATCTTTAATTGGTCCTTAAAGACTTGTGTTGGTGTCATAGGAACAAGTGTAATTGGCTACTTCTTTAGCACAAAAGAGTAACGGTTTATGTAGCCATTGTGTGTCACATTTCGGTCATATTGCTAAGGCTGACCAAACAACACATGACCACTTGCATTGGCACAACATTACACATTACCTCATCCTTATATTTTTCTATGGTAAAAGACATCAAAACTTGTTTGTTTACCTTGATCTCTCCACTCTCATTAAGCCATTGTAGTTTATGGGTGTGTTTGATTCTATTTTTGTTTTTTTTTTTGTTTTTAAAAATTGTTCNAATTGTTTTTGAAAACTGTTTTTAAAAATTGTTCTATAAAACAAAAGTATAAAAAAAATCTGTTTGATAAATTGTTTTGAAAACAATTTTTAAAAACTGAAAAACAGAAAAGTTGCTTGGTAAAATTGTTTTAAGAACAAGTTTTGAAAACAAAAAAATAGAAAACTCGTTTGATATGAGAACAAGTTTTTTTTTTTTTTTTTTTAGTTTTGATGATGACTAATGTTATAAATAAATTATGGTAATGTTTTAATGAGAATATGAGAAGAATAAATAAGTAAAAATGAAAAAAAAAAATTGGAATATGTGTTCCTAAACTAATCAATATTGCTTTGGAAAGGCATTTCATTTATAGTGACTGGAATATGTGTTCCTAACCATGAATGTTATCTCCAATATATCTTATCTCATTGTTTGTGTTCTTGTTTGGAGCGAACAACACTAATTTTTTAAAATTTTCTGGTTAACTTTCCTATTGTTAAAGTTGCATAACTCCACTGTAGGCATTCTTTGCTCAGTCAAACACCAGTTGAAGTAGGGCTCAAATTTTTTGCAAGAATCAAGACTGAGATGACTAGTTGAAAAAGAAAATTGACATTCTATCATTCTAACAACTTTCTAAGTATTAATCTTAAGCAGGAATTCGCACTTCAATCAAACAAAGAATTGATGGATGCCAATGCAACTATGTATGTTCTCTGTGATGATCACTTATATGATGGCCTTGATCCTGATGAATTAGAGGCGCAAGCAACATTGCTTCTTAAAAAGAGATTAGACTTGTCAATACATACGCAAAACACAATTCCTCAATCTTACTCATAGAATATTGTCAGTTCTCCAACATTTGACCTTCAATTTTGAAACATTATGGAAGGAAACATGTCTTAAGAATAGATGCTGCTAAGCTTCATTTCCGAACTCGATCAATACATTTCACAGAAGGTCGCCTTCAATAAATCTTTCAAAGTCCATTACTACAAGGAGCATGTGGTATTATTGTATTTATGTAAGTGTAATTTATAGTATAGTCATAAATGTAAAATCCATGTATCATAAAGGGGGGAAAAATCTTGTTTTCAATTTTTTTCATTGTATTAAAACTATTTGAATAAATAGTTTTAGGTATATGAAGGTGTGGAGGTATGAACTTGAGACCTCCTCTGAGTTATCCAAGTGTCTCACCAACCACACCAAGTGTGGTAATTTACAACAAGGAAGCACACTACTGTCATTCAAGCATAATACTTAGGATTGTCACTTAAGGTTACATGAGATTTGAGCACTCCTAAATAGTCTTGTCAGTAAGGGCGCATTCATGTGAAATTTTATAGGATTTCTCGTTCCCAAAGCACTGTAGTCTCTTTGCCTCAAGGTCAAGCCAAGCTTGAACTGTAATTACATGGTCAAAAAGAAGATATATCAGAACTTGTGGTGATGATATTTAAATAAGATAGCTAAAGAAAATCAATTGTATCAAAACTTGTTAGTTGTAGCCAATAAGTCAATCCAAAGTAACCATACATGTTGTATGAAATCATTTCTTTATCATGACAAGCACATATTATCAATGGAATCCAAGGAACAAATTACATAAAATTTCTAAGAGCTTCCCTCGCTAATAATTAAGAGTTACTGCCTAGTATTTCTATCAGTCACCCTTTTCCCTCTTGGTCTTGGGGCTAGCATCATTGAAAATCTGAATAGTATAAGCACACAATAACCTTCTTAGGGGAAATAAAATTCATTATGTTAGTTAAGTCTATGGCATTGTAGGTTCCCATCACAGGTGAGGAATTATTGATGACAATTAATTTGAACCAATAATAGATGAAATAAGGATTCAACAAAAGAGGCTAAATATATTATGGAGACAGAAGATTGCATCAACGTATTATCTTTCACATTAGGTGAAGAATTTATGGTCCAGACTAATACATACAAAACAAATTTAATGTTTCATCAAATATTATATGGCAAGCATACCAAAAGGAGTACATATTGCTTCAAAGAACTAAAGTATAAAATGCACGGTATCAATGCTCATGATAGATGTGCTACAGGGGTTTTACACATGTTGATCCTCATTTCATCATTCCACCAAAGGAGTACATAAGATTTCCCAATCCCTAACCCACATAACATTTGGAATAAGTCAACAAGATTACAAACACAATGATGACTATTTTCCATTAAAGATACAAGCTGGTCTCTAACTCTGTGCCATATTACAGTTCAAATACATAAAGATTTAACCGAAAACTCATGAATGAGAAATCAACTGCTTTTGGATCTTGCTTATTGCATATGTACAACTCTTTCCTCAAGACAATAAGACCAAATACTATGCAAATTGAATAAAACTCTGCTTTATCACAATGTCACACCTTATCTTATTATATGCAACAGAAAATATAAATAAAGACTTGGTTCTAGGTAAGAGATTGTCCATTCTTAATGTTATAAAGCATTCACTAGAATTCCCAAGTGGAGAACAAGAAAAAAGAAGCTTTAACAACAGTGAAGATCAAGTCCAATCTAACCAAGCACTAAGATCTTTAAACCAATGATCTTTAGCTTTAATTTCTATTGTTCTGGTTAATAACTAGCTCATTATATCAAAAAAAGTAGCCAAAATTTGTGATTAGCTAAAGTGAGTCACTTGTCATCATGCCAAATCCATATATGGAATATAAAATTATTTTAAAATCTTTTTCTCTTGGCAGTCAAAGTGATGATATTGAAAGGATCATTTTAGGATATACTTGATACCCATCAATTTCACTCTTGCAAGCTATTCTTCTAAAGCTAAAACATCCTAAATCAAATGTGTCATTTACTCATAAGTAAAGTTCATTTATCACTTAGAAAATATATTATAGGCAAGCTTATGAAGAATAAGAAACCAAAGCATAATGTGTCAAGCAGCTAACAGTCACAGAAATACTTCTTTCACTTTAAAGAATAATATAAATTTCACCACATTCACATCAGATCTTGGAACATTACCTTGAAGAATAAAATGAGAAAGTCAACTAGTCGATCGGGTTAGCTCAAATTCAGTTGAGAGGCAGTCCTCCTTTTAGGCAAAAACCACTATAATATGTTTATTTCTTTACCTTTCTACTTGAAATATAAAATGACTAAGTCAACCACTTGTTTAGGTTAGCTCAAATTTGGTTGAAAATTGAAAAAACTTTAGATAGGAAAAGTTCACCTAACAAAATTGATACTAAAATTGCCATGAATTTTCATTTTCACGGATCCAAACCCAATAGCACTTTATAAAAAAAAGGAAACTACTTAAAAGTGCACCTGTTTGTTGAGTGGAAAGCTAACTAAAAGCAAGAAAATCAGGTAACCAGGAGATTACTGGAAATTGAGATACATAATAGAAGGAATCAATTTAATTTAAACTAATATGCTTAGTACGTAAGCAAACCAACAAATTCAAGCACTCAAGATTCTTGATATGAAGATAAGGAAGTCAAGGAATCAATTGTGATCATAACAGAAACCAAATGAAAAAAATTTCTACAATCTCATCTAGGATGTGGGAAACCCATAATTAAATATAATAGAAGTAGCTATTGGAAAACAAACACACAAGCAAGGAGAATAAAAACACAATGAAACGAAAGTCAACGATAAAATGCAGGAACTGAATGTAAACACAACTCACCTAGTTGACATACAATGTAACAAGCTTCCTAAACCTTGCAAATAAAGGGTCCAATTCAGTGGTGAAAAGCCAAATAAATCGCTCCACTTCATAGATAAAACAAACACCTGTAGAAAAACAAAAAGGAGTCCCAGAAAAAGAAAACAACTGGGTTTTTTTGCTACCACTCTCAAACAAACCCAATTCTCGGAATCTCCAAAAACTTCAAATGGGTAATTGTTATATGATCATAGCAGGTGTGGACACCTATTTTCGTCCAAATAATAAATTATATATATACACATATGATATAATTAAATGTGTGGGAAGAGATAGACATAGAAAGAGATGTGAGTGCATGAAAAAATAAGAGACATGAGTAAATTGGAAACAAAAGAGAAAGGGATAAATGATTTAGAAAAATAAAAAAAATAGAGAAAGAGACCTAGTGGGATTCATGTGCATGGGTTTTATTTTTATTATTATTTTTATTTTAATAAAATGAAGTAAGAGTCATGAGTAAGTTAAAAACAAAAGAAAGAGTTAGAGATTGTGTGCAATTGAAACACCAAAAAGGGGATAGAGGGGATAAGTGTTTTAAAGAGAGGAAGAGATGGAGGTTAACACAAATAGAGAGAGATATGTGAAGGACTTAGGTGCAAGGTGAGTAGTATAAAAGCAAGAGGCAAGGGCTAAAACAGATACCAACAGCAATACACAAAAAAAGAGCAATAGAGAGAACATAACTGAAACAAGGAAGAAGAGAGGGCATAGAGAAAGAGAACCAAGGTAAGATTTCTTCATTTTCGCAGCTTTTAGGCAGCTCTGGCAGTAGTTGGTTTTATTTTTCTAGACAAAGCTTCAGGGCTCCAAATTAATTGATGTGGTCTCATTAGAACCGTAAGTGGCGTGTTTTTAATATATATTAGTTTCAGATTTTTTGCATGTCGCCTCTGCTCCTAGTTTTGATTTAAGTTTGGCTGTTTTTCTGCCCTGTCAAACCTTTGGTTTTCTCTGGCAGTGTACAATCGTTTATTTCTTTCTGGAGTTATACGGTTCCAAATTAATTGATATTGGTCTCATTAGAACCGTAAGAGGTGTGTTTTTAATATATATTAGTTTCAGATTTTTTTCATGTCGCCTCTGCTCCCAGTTTTGATTTAAGTTTGGCTGTTTTTCTGTCCTGTCAAGCCTTTGGTTTTCTCTGGCAGTGTACAATCTTTTATTTCTTTCTGGAGTTATACGGTTCCAAATTAATTGATATTGGTCTCATTAGAACCGTAAGATGTGTGGTTTTAATATATATTATTTTCAGATTTTTTGCATGTCCCCCCTGCTCTCAGTTTTGATTTAAAGTTGGCTGTTTCTCTGTCCTGTCAAGCCTGTTGGTTTTCTCCGACAGTGTGCAATGTTTTATTTATTTCTGGAGATATACGGCTCCAAATTAAGTGATATTGATCTCATTAGAACCGCAAGAGGTTTAGTTTCAATATATATTATTTTCAGATTTTTTACATGTCTCCCTTGCTCTCGGTTTTGATTTAAAGTTGGCTGTTTCTCTGTCCTGTCAAGCCTGTTGGTTTTCTCCGACAGTGTGCAATCTTTTATTTCTTTCTAGAGTTATATAGCTTCAAATTAAGTGATGTTAGTCTCATTAGAATCATAAGATGTGTGGCTTAAATATATATAATTTTCATATTTTTTTTATGTCTACTTTATTCTCAGTTTACATTTAAAGTTTTGTTGTTTTCTGTATTGTTAAGCTAGTTGATTTTCTATGATAGTATATAGTCTTTTAAATTTTTCTGGAGCTATAGAGCCCCGATTTAGGTGTTTCTTGTCTTTTTAAAACCATGAGATTTATATCTTCAATTTGAGAAATCTTCATAATTTTTCATTTTTTGTTGATTGGCTGAGGTTCTATTTAGTCCATTGTTCTTGATGTGCTAAGCTATTTTTTGTATGGATTGGACTTGGCCCATGAAATGGACTGGTTTATGTCCTCTGATTTGTTGAGCTGGTTCCTATTCTAGGCTAAACTAGGCCCACGAAATGAGCTTACATATCATGCATTTTTACATTCATTTAGTTAATTCTATGCGACTAGCATCCATAGGCCCCTTACTTGTCAAGGGAGGGATAGGAGCGACTTACCCCCATAGGGGTGGCTCTTCTATCTGCCCGAGGTAAGGATAAGCGCCGCTTTGGGAACCGAGAAGCGTGGGAACAAAGTGGAAGGATTAGGACGCGATTAGATTCATGCATAGCACAATTTTTTTTTTTGAAAATTTTGAATTCCTTTTAATTTTAATTTCAAAAAATAAAAAAATAAAAATAAAAATTCATTTTGAATCATTGCGAACTACGCGGACTTTGATCCCTAATTAGGGTACGTAGGCATTCGAGGGTGACGAATCAAGTCTTGTTTTAAATAATCACCTATTTTTCTTTTAGGGATAAAATAAATACAATTAGGCCATGATTTAATTTGCACAATTAATTTTAGGTAATCGTCGTTTAGACGGGTGTTATAGGGTGCCTAACACCTTCCCTATACACAATTAGACTCCCGAACCCTCTCTGGTTCGCAGACATATTTTTTTAGATATTAAAGGATTTTTCAATTGTTCCCCAAATTTTTAATACAATTAGTGGTGACTCCAGAGTTTTCATTTCGAAAACTAAATCTTTTTTATTTAAGTCATCCGCGTTATACCAACCTCCGGGTATGTTATGACAGCAGGGACCTTAGATTACAGAGAAAATTAACCCCAGATTAAACATCAAAATCCATATATCCGATACATATAAAAAGCACATCCAAGCAAAGAATGGTAAATAGTTTATGGAGTCATAAATTTCTTCATTAAACCTCAAGCCATGGACTCCTCAAGGACTAAACTTACTGGAAAACGGAAAACCAAATTCAATCCAATTCTGAAAATCAAACCAAATATGAACTAACCCTTAAAACCCATCAATTTAAAGAAATCCCAATCATAGGAAAAAGAAACAAAAAATTAATTGAGTCACAAAATACCAAGAATATCTCATAACTTATTATCCTAAAACCCAAGATCATTCGTCATAGCAATAAGCTTCAGATATACTAATTCAGTGGTAAAGAACGAATTTCAGAAAAAACTTAATTCAATACTGCATATGGGAGAGGGAATAGAGGGGAGAATAACATACATCATTTATATAATAGAGAGTCAAAGAACGAATTTCCCAAATGAAACCCTTGGCCAGGAGCTTCGGATTTCTCAAATAGGCTCTCCAAGAACAAATTGATGAAGGAGAAAATCTGTACTCACGTCATCGGCGCCGGAAAGGGACCACGCCACCAAGGTTCGGTGCAGAGGGAATGAACGACTGAGGGAGAATGAGGAAGGCTAGGGATTTGAGAATGGTTATGTGGGAAATGGCTTCAGCAAAGCGTCGAGGGGAGGCATATTTGGAGATTGGATTTAATTATGAACGTACCATTAATGAAAACAAGTTGTTCTCCGGTCTTTCAATTGTTTTGGGAACAAAAACAAGTCAGACTTGTTTTTGAAAACTTGTTTTCAGAACAAGTTTTTAAAACATGTACACAAAAACAATCTATCAAACAAGTTTTTTTTTTTGTTTTACTTTTTTCAAAAACAAAAAATAGTTTTTAAAAATAGATTTCAAATAGAGCTCTCCTAATATCGCTTGGGGTGCTTCAAAGTTGGCAAACTCAGCTTATCCACAAGAGTAGTACTAGCTACATTCACACAACTCCCTCCGTCTACAATTATAATGCACACTTTCCCATTAACAAGACATCCAGTGTAAAAAATATTCTCTTTCTGAGCTTCATCATGCTTTCACATATGCATTAAGAGCTCTCCTGACATGATGCGAACCTTTATTAGTTAGTCCCGAATGGTAGAGATTTAATCACTCGAGAATCATCAAATCTTGTTCGAGATTTCAGAAAATGCAAAATTAGAGAAACAAATTAAAAAGGAAGGATAATGCACCACACTCTAAACGGGAAAAGGGGAGAGTGATAAACCAAAAAATTAAATGCCACAAGAACCCTAGTTCTTAATAAGTTCTAATAGTTCATCAAAGAACCAAAGAAGGAGAAAACTCTCAACTTTACTCAAAATGTATATTTTGACCATCACAAAGGAAATACCCTCCCTTTAAACAGAGCAAACAAACCTAATTAACCCTAATTGGTAAAAAGGTTTAAGCCCACTAAACAAGGCCTAAACCCTAGGATAATTCAATACTAAAAGAAGAAATAAACATAGAATTAATGGTCTTAAAATGGGCCTAAGATGACTTAGATTACCTAAGCTTTGAGTCCAATTCTTACAAGGAAAACCAAAAACGCACTATGCTAAACAGTGCCAGGCGTTGTGGTTCTAGCTCTTGGGCATTGCCTTTTTGTACAAGAGAAGGTTTGCATGCTCCAGTTCTGTCCCAAGGATGTTGGAGTTCTAGAAATGAAGAGCTGGGGCACTTGAAAGCTGTCCAACTAGGCCATTTGACCCTTCTAAAGCCTCAATCAAGCATACAACCCTTCAATCTTTATTCCTTGCTTCTTGACTTGTCTCTTGGGTCCAAACCTCTGCTATGAAACCATTCAAGCTCTCTTGCATCTTCTTAGCTCGAGCTCGGGTGACCTGACCTTCACGAATGTGCAAAGGGTCCTTTAGAGTAATCTTGCCTAGATTCTCATCATTCTTCCCTTCTTGAAAATGATTCGACCTCGAATCCGTACCTACATTAAAAGGAGATAAATCAGCAACATTAAAGGTGGCACTCACACTATACTTATTGAGAAGATCCAACTTGTATGTATTGTCCTTAAGCCTAGCTATGACTTGAAATAGTTCATCTCCTCTTAGCAGTAACTTGGAGCTCCTTTGGGCTGAGAGGTGCTCCTTCCTCATATGCAACCAAACCCAATCTCCTGGTTCAAAAACCACTTTCTTGCGTCCTTTGTTGGAGTGGATAGCATATTGCTTAGTCTTTTTCTCTATGTGTTGTCGCGTCTTCTCATGCAATTGCCTCACAAATTCAGCTTTCTTCTTACCATCTAAGCTAGCAGGCTCATTAACAGGTAAAAGTAATAAATTCAAAGGGGGTTAGTGGATTAAAACCATAAACAACCTCAAATGATGAGAACTTAGTAGCTAAATGAATGGTTCTATTGTAAACAAACTCAACATGTGGCTACATTCTTCCGAAACTTTTAAATTTATTTTAATGATTGCATGCAATAAGGTAGAGAAAGTTCTATTGACTATCTCAGTTTGGCCATTGATTTGTGGATGACAAGTAGTAGAAAACAAAAGCTTGGTGCCCAACTTAACCCACAAAATCTTCCCAAAGTAGCTCAAGAACTTGGCATCTTTATCCAAAACTATGCTCCTTGGCATTCCATGAAGTCTCACAATCTCCTTGAAGAACAAATCTGCTATATTCTTGACATCATCGGTCTTGTGACATGGAATGAAATGTGTCATCTTGGAAAACCTATCAACCACCACAAAAACATAATAATTTCTTTTCTTTGTCCTAGGCAAACCCAAAATAAAGTTCATAGAAATGTCATCCAAGGGTGAGTTGGAATAGGTAAAGAGGTGTACAAGCCATGGGGTAAGACCTTAGACTTAGCTTGCTTACAAGTAATGCATTTTTTACATAATCTTTCAACATCCCTCTTCATGTGAGGTCAAAAGAAATGTTTTCATTCAGAATATCTAAAGTCTTCCTAGTGCCAAAATGTCATTAAACCTCCCCCATGCAATTCTCTCAAGGAGCTAGCAGGCACATATAGTTTGTTCTTTCTAAACAAAAATCTCTCATGCCTAACAAATTTTTCAAAAGCAACCTCCTCACATACATCAAAAACATTGCTAAAATCAGGATTATTGACATAAAATTCTGTTATGTATTCAAAACCAAGCAACTTAGTATCTAAAGTAGAAAGAAGAGTGTACCTCCAAGAAAGGACATCGGCTACCACATTCTCCCTACCTTGCTTATATTTAATTACATAGACAAATGGTTCAATGAACTCTAACCATCCTCTTATTCAGCTTTCTTTGCCCCTTGAGATGCTTTAAGGACTCGTGATCCGTATGTATGACAAACTCCTTTAGCATGAGATAATGTTGCCACACTTGTAGAGCTCTCACTAAGGCATAGAGTTCTTTGTCATAAGTTAAGTAGTTAAAAGCGGCTTCATTTAACTTCATTTAACTTTCAGAAACCATATCTCCATCATCCATTAACAGCATAGCTCTCTTGTTGGGACATTGTGAAGCAATGTGCCCTACTCTAAGGCATTTAAAGCACTTAATATCTTGCTGCCTTTGTGGTGGTAATGCCTCGGTTTTGCCTCTTTGAGGATGAGTAGAATCTTTGTTTAGCGGTTTGTAGGGTTCTGTTTTAGGTTTGAAGTTAACAACCTCCTTATCCTTCTTCCAAGATGTTCTCCAATTAGGTGTGGTGGTAGAATTATACCTAGCAGTATTTCTCCTCTTGAATTGCCTTTCAACTTGAATGGCCTTATGGAGAAGGTCTTCCATGTCCACAAAGTGCTGAAGTTCAACAACATTAGCAATCTCTCGGTTTAGTCCGTGGAGGAACCTTGCCATAGTTAACTCTCTATCCTCCTCAATGTTGGCCCCAATCATAGAGACCTCCATTTCTTTGTTGTAATCTTCTACACTCTTGGAACCTTGCACCAACCCTTGAAGTTTTTGATACAGCTCCCTTTGATAACAACTAAGAATGAATCTTTTCCTCATGACCGCCCTCATTTCCTCCCATGTAGTAATCGATCTTTCCCCATTCCTCCTTCTAGTTACCACCAATTGATCCCACCAAGTTAAAGCATAATCTACAAATTCAATGGCTGCCAACTTGACCTTCTTCTCATCTGAATAGTTGTGGCAATTGAATACCATCTCCACCTTCTTTTTCCATCCAAGGTAGGCTTCCGAATCGTTCTTTCCTTGGAAACTAGGAATGTTCATCTTGATTGTGCCAAAATCATCATCAACTCTTCTTGGTTCTCTTTCCCGAGCTGCTCTTCTTTGTGGAATAAAATCATCGGAAAAGTCACTTGATCCACTAGCTTCACTGCCCTCTCTCCTTTGCCTATCTCTTGCATGAGGATTACGGATTGGTTGCTCATTCACTCGGTGCTCCATTGTCTCCATCCGGTCATTCATAGCCTCAAACATGAGATTCATGCGAGTAAATTGTTGCTGTGTGGCTTGCATGAACATTTGGGGGTCAATTTGCTCATTTCGGTTATCCATTGTGAGTGATTAACCTGCAAAAAGGTTAGTAGAAATATATTGAAGCTCTCACTTCACTCTACTCACGTGTTTCACTCTTGTCACTCTTGTTTTAGCACTCTTTGGGCTCTTTAAGCAAATAAATTCACTTCACTGCCATTTACCACTCAAACCTTCTCTTAGACTCTCTAGAGCAAGCTAAGAGACACAACTGGGCAGCAACTATGCAAGAATAACCAAAAATCATATCAAACACCCAATTGGGGAAATTAGCATGCAAGAGAAACAAATTTGCATGTGGTGTGTGGTAAGGAATAAGAACAACATGTATCAATAAGGAAATTATAGCTAGAATAATGAACAATGACGAGACAGTGACCCAAAAACAGAAGTTGAAACAAGATCTGCAAGAAAAAGTCCCCTTTTCAAACTAGTTAGAAATTAACCAAGTCACTAAGAAATACACCTTTGGTGGCCAAAAACAAGGTATCTAACCATTTACCTACTTAGTTCATGGACCATTGGTACATTTCTTTCTTTGAAGGATCTTTAATCTCACTTCAACTTTTTTTTTTTTATCCTTCCAGTAGGCTCAACACGGGTAGGACACGGCCTCAACACAGCCCGTGTTCAAATTTCGACTCTCTGTCTGAAAGGCACGGCTAGGACACGGCTATGTCCAAACTGACACGTCCCCGTGTTTTCTCTCTATATTCACAACACGTTCTGGAACACGGCCAGGACACGGTCCGTCTTCTGATGAACACACTTTTTATACAATAGTTATCCCTCATACTTAGTCTTTTAAACCTCTTTTGGGCTGAATTGCATAGACTTAGACCTCACTTCATGACTTTGGATCCATTTGTGCCTAATTGCAATTTCCAGCAATACTGAGCATTTTATGCTGTCTCTATGTTTCGTGCATATCTTGAGTTCTGGATGTCTAAAAATTCCGAGTCATACCTTTTAGGAAAGCTGAGAGAATTTTCTACAACTTTATTTTAGGGCTCCAAAGCTAATTCGGACGTCCAGAAGGTCATATGCAGCCTGGAAGCCAGAGAAGACATGTTGTCGCAGGATCCTGACCTACATGCAGTGTTTGGGCCATAACTTTAGAAGTTGGCTGATGGTTCCAGACACCTATTGGTACTTAAATGGGTCTAACTTCCTCATGACAAGTCCAAATGGGCCCAAACCAAAGCCCAATTAAAGCTAAGGCCCATGGGAACAAGTGTGCCCTAAGGGAAATTTGGGTGTGCATGTAATTTTGGAGGTCTATATCAGCACAAAGGGGCAGCCGAAATTGAAATCAAGTCATTTAGATATTTTAGACAGCTTTTGAACTTTCCTTAGTCTTTAAGTTTTCTCTCTAGATATTTTGTAAGAACTTGGCTTCTCTTGTTCATGGAGGGCTAATTCATCAAATCAATCCACGTTTTGGCTGTTTTGATTATTGGTTTTGAGATTATGTGTTGTTGTTATTCATTTAGTTGTTAATCAAGTTCTTCAATCATCTGAAATATTCTGTTTGAATTGCTTAATTCGAATTTAGATTTTCATATTCTGTTTGCATGTGATACAAGAGGATTGTATGGTTAATTAATGTTTCTGAGCTTTTGGATGGATTAATTACCTTGGCTGGATCATGGACTTAGGTAAAACTGGACTTGAATATTTGCTTAATTCATTTAGTCTTAGTTAAAACCGAATTTTGGTTGCTTAACCAGTGGATATCCAGAGAACATTGAGAGGCTTCTTGATATGTTTTAAAGGCCAAGAACATGGTTAATAATTGAATGGATCATTGGAAATCAAAGATGGACTAAAATCAGAATTAGTTAAGGCTTGGATTTGTTGTTTTCCCTAAAACTTTACCACTTACCATTAATTTCTGTTAATCACTTGAACAAACAAAACCCCCATGTTGATATGGTTCTTAATATGATTCACTAAATAGAACAATCCTTAGGTTCGACTTAGGGCTGCCTTATGCTACAAGTAGCTTAGGTAACCGACCTTAAACTTTAATTAATTTGAGGAGTGATGAACACACTTTTTATATAATAGTTATCCCTCATACTTAGTCTTTTAAACCTCTTTTGGGCTGAATTGCATAGACTTAGACCTCATTTCATGATTTTGGATCCATTTATGCTTAATTGCAATTTCCAGCAATACTGGGCATTATATGCTGTCTCTGTGTTTCATGTATATCTTGAGTTCTGGATGTCTAAAAATTCCGAGTCATACCTTGTTGGAAAGCTGAGAGAATTTTCTACAACTTTCTTTCAGTGCTCCAAAGCTAATTCGGAGGTTCAGAAGGTCATATGCAGCCTGGAAGCCAGAGAAGACATGTTGTCGCAGGATCCTAACCTACATGCAGTATTTGGGTCATAACTTGAGTTGTAGATGTCATATGGACCTGAAACTGATACCATTGGAAAGCTAACAGACAGAGATTCAATTTATATGAAGACCGGTTCACAATATTTTATGTGTAAGATGGTCTTATTTGCTGTGCAACTTAGCTGATGGTTCCAGATACCTTTTGCCACTTAAATGGGCCTAACTTCCTCATCACAAGTCCAAATGGGCCCAAACCAAAGCCCAATTGAAGCTAAGGCCCATGGGAAAAAGTGTTCCCTAAGGGCAATTTGGGTGTGCATGCAATTTTGGAGGTCTATATCAGAAGAAGGAGGCAGCCGAAATTGAGAATCAAGTCATTAGATATTTTTAGACAGCTTTTCTTCTTTCCTTAGTCTCTAAGTTTTCTCTTAGATATTTTGTAAGAACTCAGCTCTTCTTGTTCATGGAGGGCTAATCCATCATATCAATCCAGGTTTTGCTATTCTGATTATTGGTTTTGAGATTATGAGTTGTTGTTCTTCATTTTAGTTGTTAATCAAAGTTCTTTCAATCCTCTGAAATATTCTGTTTGAATTGCTTAATTCGGATTGGATTATTCATGTGTTCATATTCTGTTTGCATGTGATAAAAGAGGATTGTATGGTTAATTAATGGTTCTAAGCTTGGACGGATTAATTACCTTGGCTGGATTCAGGACTTAGGTTAAACTGGACTTGAATGTTTGCTTAATTCATTTAGTCCCTTGTTGAACCGAATTCTGGTTGCTTAACCAGTAGACATCCATAGAACATTGAGAGGCTTCTTGAGATGTTTTAAAGGCCAAGAATATGGTTAACAATTAAATGGATCCTTGGAAATCAAGGATGGATCAAAATCAGAATTAGTTAAGACTTGGATTGGTTGTTTTCTCTTAAACTCTACCACTTTCAATTAATTTTCGTTAATCACATAAACAAACACAACCTCCCTGTTTATATGCTTCTCAATATGATTCACCAAATAGAACAATCCTTAGGTTCGACTTAGGGCTGCCCTTTGCTGCAAATAGCTTAGGAACCGACCTTAAACTTTAAGTAATTTGAGGAGCCTCGGCAGCTCATCAAATTTTGGCGCCGTTGCCGGGGATTGTTCTATCTTTGAATCAATATTATTAGTAGTAAAATTGACTTTTAACTTCTTCCTAATTCACCCTGCTTGTGTTTGAGTTTTTATTCTTTTTAGGGTTTTGGCCACTTTTTTCATAACTTTTTGGCCAAGTATCCATTTTGTTTGAGATCAGTAGCCATTGTTTTTCTTGATTTGAAGTTTCCTTAGATGTTTTATATTGTCATTGAGTGAATTCTGGCTATTTGGACCATTTCCCCCTTGTTTTTCCTTCGGTTTGGCTTGATTTAGTGATTTCTGGTTCTACTGTTCCGAACGAAATTTTGTGCTCCAATTGACCTGAAACTTGGTCAGTTGAAGGAAAAGGGGCTAACAACCAACAGTCACAGCCTTTGGCTGTGAAGTCTGCCTTTTTAAGCCAAATTCCACTATTTTTAAAGATTTTTTAAAGATTTTTTATTTGATTTTTGAGTTCCATTTTCATCCACCTTTCGTCCTGTGGTAGTGGAAAATTTTTTAAAAATGTTTAGATACCTTTTCTAGTCCTATTTTGGTGTCTTTTTACATTTGTTTTGTGTTTTTGGTGTGTTTCGGTTTTAGCTAAATTCTGTCAGTTTTGTATGTTTTTCTGTGTTTTTGTGCATTGTGGTGTGTTTAGGCATTTAGCCACTTGTTTGCATGGTGTATGACTAGGTCTTCTCCTTTTGTATTGCTTGAAGTAGACCCTGAAATAGAGAGAACCTTGCATACACTTAATAGAGCACATAAGGCTGTTGATAATTTAGATCCTACCATGGCTAAAGCTAGAACTTCTATTGTTATTCCTGTTGTTGATCCTGTTGATGAAGGTAATAGAGCTGATAATGCTAATAGAGCTGGAAATAATAATAATAACATGCAACCTAGAGACGGAACTCTTAAGGAATTGGCCACCCCTAATGTTGTTTACCAACCTTTAGGGATCCAATATCCAGAGATTGATACTGCTTTTGAATTGAAATCTGGATTGATACACTTGCTGCCAAAGTTTCATGGTCTTGCAGGTGAAAATCCCCATGTGGTTTGATCCACAATAAGGCCACAAGGAATTTCTGAAGAGCAGATCAAGTTAAGAGCATTCCCTTTCTCTCTTGCTGATGCAGCTAAAGACTGGCTCTTTTACTTGTCACAAGGTTCGGTCAGAAATTGGAGTGACATGAAGAAGCTGTTTCTGGCCAAGTTCTTCCCTGCATCCAGAACTGCTGCCATTCGCAAAGACATATGTGGCATAAGGCAACTGCCAGGGGAGACATTGCATGAGTATTAGGAGAGGTTTACCAAGTTGTGCTCAAGCTGCCTTCACCATCAAATAAGTGATCAGATGTTGATACAATATTTCTATGAGGGCTTGTCACCTTCGGATAGAAGTAACATTGATTCTGCTAGTGGAGGAGCATTAGTGGATAAAACACCTGCTGCTGCCAGAGATTTAATTTCCAATATGGCAGAGAATTCCCAGCAGTTTGGTGTTCGGATGATTCATTCCACCAGGGGAGTCAATGAAGTTGGTGTATCATTTGCTGACCAACAAAGAATGGAGCACAGACTTGATGAATTGACCTCCTTGGTCAGGCAATTGGCAGTGGGGCGACAAGTATCCACACCTCAACCTGCAAGCTTGTGTGGCATTTGTGCTTGTCCATCACATCCTACAGACGCATGCCCTACACTGCAAGATGGTGATTCTGGATTTCAGGATCCCTCTGTAGCTGCAGCAGGTGTTTTTCCTGGTCGATCCCCATACCAATCGCAGCAGCAGCCTAGATATGATCCGTACTCCAACACTTACAACCCTGGTTGGAGGGATCATCCAAATTTCAGATATGGCAATGCTGCAGCACCACAACAGCAGTCCTCCCAACAACAGCCACAGCAACAGCAGCAGTATAGGCAACCTTGGCAACAACAGAGCCAATTTCAGCCAGCCAGGCAGGGCCAGTTTCAACAAAACAGGCCACCATTCCAGCAGCAGCCTATGCAGCCAGCCAACCCGTCAACATCCAAACCTAAGCCTTCATTGGAAGATTTGGTGAAGCAGATGGCCACCAGTAACATCCAGTTCCGGCAAAGGGTAAAGTCCACCATGCAGAATCTGGAAACGCAGATTGGGCAATTGGCATCATCAGTTAGCCAGTTGCAGTCCAAGGGTTCTGGCAAACTCCCTTCACAGACAATTCCCAATCCAAATGGGACTAATATGAGTGTTATCACATTGAGGTCTGGCAAATCCTTGCAAGAGCCAGCCAAGCCTCAACCTGCAAATGAGTCCCAACCAGCAGAGGAAGCAGTTCCTAAGCCAATCAACCTTGCACCTGCGAGCAAGCTGCCTGCAGTAGCTCTTCCCTTTCCACAGAGAGCTACTTTGTCCAAGAAGCAAGATGAGGCTAAGAAGGATAGGGAGCTTCTGGAAACGTTCAAGAAGGTGGAAGTTAACATTCCCTTGCTGGATGCTATCAAGCAAATTCCTAAATATGCCAAATTTCTCAAGGAATTGTGCACCCAGAGGAGGAGGCTGAAGGGTAATGAGCGGATTAGCATGAGTCAGAATGTCTCAGCCCTTATTCAACCTCTGTCCCAGAAGTGCAAGGATCCAGGAACTTTCACAATCCCCTGTGTTATAGGCAATTCCAAGTTCAAGCATGTCATGCTAGATCTAGGCACTTATATCAATGTCATGCCTATGTCTGTTTTCAGTTCCCTCGGGCTTAGACCCTTGAATGCCACAGGAGTTGTGATACAGTTAGCCAACAAGAGCAGTGCTTATCCAGCTGGATTGATTGAAGATGTGTTGGTCAAAGTTGATGAACTTATCTTTCTAACAGATTTCTACATTTTGGAGATGGAATGACAGTCACAATCCAGCAAGGCTCCACTCATTCTGGGTAGACCATTCCTCAAGACTGCGCAGACCAAGATTGATGTGTATGCAGGAACTCTATCCATGGAGTTTGGCGATTCTGTTGTCTAGTTCAACATTTTTGATGCTATGAAACATCCCATAGATGAGCATGCTGTTTTTCACATTGATGTGATTGATGATTTGGTTGAGGATGTTTACCGTCATATGTGTGCTGATTTACCTGATTTGGCTGGTTTTGATGATTCTATTCAGTGCCAATCTTGTACCAATTGTGACGGTGATTCTGACTGTGCTATTTGTGCTGAGATCTCCACCTTTTTACGTGATGATGACTCTGGTTCCCCAGAGCTGGCAGTAGCTGCTGTTCAGGAGGAGATTCAGTCTGCAGAGATTGACATTCAGCCACCCAGATTTCTGCCCTCTGCAGTGCAGCCACCCAAGCTAGAGCTGAAGCCTCTACCTAAGCATCTGAAGTATGCGTATTTGGCATCTGCAGAGCAGCTTCCAGTAATTGTGGCTAACAATTTACTTCCTGAGCAAGAGGAAAGATTGCTGCACATTCTGCGAGAGCATAAGCAAGCCATTGGCTGGACGTTAGTAGATATTCCTGGCATTAGTCCATCTACATGCATGCATCGCATATTACTTGAAGATGGCGCTAAACCAGTGCGGTAACCCCAAAGGCGATTAAACCCTCTCATCCTGGATGTGGTAAAGAAGGAGGTGACCAAACTTCTGCAAGCTGGCATCATTTATCCTATATCTGACAGCACTTGGGTAAGCCCAGTGTAGGTTGTTCCGAAGAAATCCTGGGTTACAATGGTGGCCAACCAGAACAACGAGTTGCTACCTACCCGAGTGCAGAACAGCTGGCGGGTCTGCATCGATTACAGGAGGCTCAATCAAGCCACCAGGAAGGATTATTACCCCCTGCCGTTCATCAATCAAATGCTGGAGCGGTTAGCTGGGAAATCGCATTACTGCTTCCTGGATGGCTACACTGGGTACTTCCAGATTCATATAGCACTGGAGGATCAAGAGAAGACCACTTTTACATGTCCCTTCGGCACATTTGCTTACCGGCGGATGCCTTTTGGCCTTTACAACGCCCCTGGTACCTTCCAGAGGTGCATGGTAAGTATATTCTCTGATTTTTTAGAGGAGTGTATGGAGGTGTTTATGGATGATTTTACTGTTTATGGTTCTTCTTTCGATGACTGTCTGAGTAGCTTAGCTAGAGTACTACATCGCTGCATTGAGACTAACCTTGTCTTAAATTTTGAAAAATGTCATTTCATGGTAGAGCAAGGCATAGTTTTAGGCCATGTAGTATCTAGAAAGGGGGTTGAGGTAGATCCTGCTAAAATAGATGTCATTACTGCTTTATCTTACCCTACATACGTGCGGGAAGTGTGGTCATTCCTTAGATATGCAGGTTTCTACCGGCGCTTTATCAGAGACTTCAGCAAAATAGTCATTCCGCTGTCTAGCCTTCTACAGAAAGATGTGGAGTTTCTGTTTGACCAGAAGTGCAAGGAAGCTTTCAACCACCTGAAGCTAGCTCTCACCAGTACCCCTGTCATTTAGCCACCTGATTGGACACTCCCATTCGAGCTGATGTGCGACGCTTCGAACTATGCCTTGGGAGCTGTCTTGGCGCAACGAGTGGCCAAAGTTCCTCATGTGGTTTACTATGCTTCAAGAACTCTGGATGCTGCTCAAGCGAACTACACAACCACTGAAAAAGAACTTTTATCTATTGTTTTTGCATTAGATAAGTTCAGGTCTTATTTGATAGATTCTAAGGTTGTGGTGTTTTCAGATTATACAGCTCTGAGGTATCTCTTGAAGAAACCGGATGCCAAGCCACGATTGATTAGGTGAATGTTGTTGCTTCAAGAGTTTGATGTGGAGATCTGAGACAAGAGTGGAACAGAGAACCTGGTTGCTGACCACCTCAGCCGCATAGTGCGAGATCCTGATCCACTGCCCATTCAGGATTCCTTTCCTGACGAGCAGCTGTTAAGGCTGCATGGTGAGTTTCCATGGTATGCAGATCTTGTCAATTATCTAGCTGCTCATGCTTTGCCCTCACACCTCACACGTGCCTAAATAGACAAGTTAAAGAGTGAGACGAAATATTATGTGTGGGATGATCCATATCTCTGGAAATTTTGTAGTGATCAAATTATTAGGAGATGTGTGCCTGATAATGAGTTTCAGTCTGTTCTTAGCTTTTTCCATACCTTTGCATGTGGTGGACATTTTGGTCCTCAACGTACGGCTAGAAAGGTCTTAAACTCTGGATTGTATTAGGTCATTTTATTTATGGATGCACATATATTTTGTAAATCTTGTGAACAATGTCAGAGAACCGGGAACATTTCCCATAGGCATGAGATGCCCCAACAGCCTTTGCTATTCTGTGAGATTTTTTATGTCTGCGGTATTGACTTTATGGGGCCTTTTCCTGTTTCTTTCGGTTTTGTTTACATCTTACTTGTTGTGGATTATGTGTCTAAGTGGGTGGAGGTGAAAGCCATCCGTACTGATGATTCTAAAGTTGTTGTGGATTTTGTTAGATTAAACATTTTTTGCAGATTTGGCATTCCTAGGGCTATCATCAGTGATCAGGGTTCATATTTCTGCAACCGGACCATGGCGGCTTTAATGAAGAAATATGACGTCATGTATAAGGTTTCCACCCCTTACCACCCTCAGACCAATGGGCAAGCTGAAGTCTCCAACAGGGAAATCAAGCTTATATTGGAGAAGACTATCCAACCTAATCGGAAGGACTGGAGTTTGCGACTCGATGATGCTCTGTGGGCATACCGGACTGCTTTCAAAACACCTATTGGGATGTCTCCCTACTGGATAGTTTTTGGCAAAGTCTACCACCTTCCAGTGGAGCTTAAGCACAAGGCCTATTGGGCGGTCAAGCAGTGCAACCTTGATTTGAGCCAAGCCGGGTCCCAGAGAAAGCTTCAACTCCAAGAGCTTGAGGAGCTTCGTTTGGATGCTTATGAGAGCTCCCGCCTTTACAAGGAAAAGACCAAGCGGTTTCATGATAACATGGTGCTGAGGAAGGAGTTTTCTACTGGCCAGAAAGTTTTCTTGTATAACTCTCGCTTAAAGCTCATGCCTGGCAAGCTCCGTTCTCGGTGGCTTGGTCCGTTTATTGTCACCAAGGTTTTTTCTTATGGTGCAGTGGAGATAGCGAGTGAGTCCACCAGCAAGGCTTTCAAGGTGAATGGGCATCGCCTCAAGCCATTTTATGAGAGCGCTCAGGAGGACATAGTGGAGGAGGTCTACTTGCAAGATGCCATCTACCTCCCCTGATAAAGATGTTTCTTCTCTCTCTTTTACTTTATTTGTCCTTATGTGACTGCTTGCTATTAATTGTCATCTGTTGCTACTTTTTGAAGTTTTTACATTAAGAACAATGTAAAATTTAAGTGTGGGTGAGGGATTTCTGTATAGTTTAGTTGCTTTATTGTTTTCTGTTTAGTTGATTAGATTAGTTGATTAGGTTAGTTGATTAGTTTAGTTTATTATTTTACTATTTCTGTAAATTTGTTGTTTTCTATTTTAATTTTTTTCTGTTTGTTGTTCTTGCTATTTTTTTTTCTGTTTTTGTTGTCATTTTTCTGTTTTAATTACCCTCCAATGATGTTATAGAATTTGTAAAGTTGTAAGTTTAAAGTAATTACATTTCAAGGTTCATATCATGATTTAATAACTTGTTTTCCATCTTTAATTTTACATGCTTGATTTTAGATGTTGGATTGATGATGAAGTTTGATAGATACATGTTTTATGAGTTTTTGAGCCTTTTAATGGATGAATTTAGCATTTGTGCCATTCTTTTTCCTTCTTGTGTGATTTTCACTCATGAAATTTGTTCACTCTAGAACTTGCTTGATTATTTTTGAGGTTACATTATCATTTGCATACATAAACATGATTGAGGCATTCTTTCTTAATTTAGCCACTTTGCCAAATAGTCAACCTTGTATTATTTTCCTTTGATTACCCCCATTGAGCCTATTTGCCTATCTTTGATCTTAGCTCATTTTATGCCTATGTACAAAAATATCATGTTGTTACCTTACCTTAGGGAATGGGAGAGTATTGGTTCATTGTCTTGGAGGAGCTCTTATGCTTGTGGGTAATTAATAGTACAAGTGTGGAGGTTGTGAATTTTTATGTGCAAAGTATTATGTGAAAGAAAGAAAGAAAGAAAGGAAAAAAAAAAAAAAAAAA
>QAOA01005448.1:76501-88116 GCA_003255065.1 Cercis canadensis
ACTTGGAATTTAATGCTTGTCATTTGAGTTCCTCTCCAATGTTCTTTTATTCTCTTTGAGTTTTTACCTTGTGATATCCATTTTGATTCATTCCTTTACCTTTACCTTGGCCTTATTACAACCTTAAATAAAGTCCTCTTGATTTGTGTGTGCATTTGTTTGAGTAGTGGAGAAGTAGAAGATAAGCAAGCTTATAGTAGTGCATCTCTTCATGAGTTTGATTGAGTGAAGTACCTAATTTCTAAACACTTGAGGTATTGAGAGTAAGAGTATATCTTGTGAGGATCTATCATTCTTGACTTATGCTTTCCAATTAAAGTTACCTTGTTTGTTGATTTTGGATGAGAAAAAATTTTATTTCATGAATGTTACTTCCTTGAATCTTTAATTGCTCTTCTTACTTGTGGTATGAACTTCTGCATATTTTAAATATCATTGGGAGGTGATCCTTTAGTTTTTTAAATTTGTTTTTGTTTCCTTGTTCTTGCTTTTCTTAGTTTTGAAACTCTAGTTTGTCCGAGATGTGCAAAAGCTAAGTGTGGGAGAATTTGATGAACACACTTTTTATATAATAGTTATCCCTCATACTTAGTCTTTTAAACCTCTTTTGGGCTGAATTGCATAGATTTGGACCTCACTTCATGACTTTGGATCCATTTGTGCCTAATTGTAATTTCTAGTAATACTGAGCATTTTATGTTGTCTCTGTGTTTCGTGCATATCTTGAGTTCTGAATGTCTAAAAATTCTGAGTCATACCTTGTAGGAAAGCTGAGAGAATTTTCTACAACTTTCTGTCAGGGCTCCAAAGCTAATTCGGACGTCCAGAAGGTCATATGCAGCCTGGAATCCAGAGAAGATATGTTGTCACAGGATCCTGACCTATATGCAGTGTTTGGGCCATAACTTGAGTTGTGGTTGTCATATAGACTTGAAATTGGTACCAGTGGAAAGCTAACAGACAGAGCTTCAATTGTTATGAAGACTGGTTCACCATATTTTATATTGAAGATGGTCTTATCTGTAGTAGAAGTTGGCTGATGGTTCCAGACACCTATTGGCATTTAAATGGGCCTAACTTCCTCATGACAAGTTCAAATGGGCCCAAATCAAAGCCCAATTAAAGCTAAGGCCCATGGGAACAAGTGTGCCCTAAGGGCAATTTGGGTGTGCATGTAATTTTGGAGGTCTATATCAGCACAAAGGGGCAGCCGAAATTGAAATCAAGTCATTTAGATATTTTAGACAGCTTTTGAACTTTCCTTAGTCTTTAAGTTTTCTCTCTAGATATTTTGTAAGAACTTCGCTTCTTTTGTTCATGGAGGGCTAATTCATCAAATAAATCCAGGTTTTAGCTGTTCTGATTATTGGTTTTGAGATTATGTGTTGTTGTTATTCATTTAGTTGTTAATCAAGTTCTTCAATTCTCTGAAATATTCTGTTTGAATTGCTTAATTCGAATTTGGATTTCATATTCTGTTTGCATGTGATACAAGAGGATTGTATGGTTAATTAATGTTTCTGAGCTTTTGAATGGATTAATTACCTTGGCTGGATCATGGACTTAGGTAAAACTGAACTTGAATGTTTGCTTAATTCATTTAGTCTTAGTTAAAATCGAATTCTGGTTGCTTAACCAGTGGACATCTAGAGAACATTGAGAGATTTCTTGATATGTTTTAAAGGCCAAGAACATGGTTAATAATTGAATGGATCATTGGAAATCAAAGATGGACTAAAATCAGAATCAGTTAAGGCTTGGATTGGTTGTTTTCCCTAAAACTTTACCATTTACCATTAATTTCTGTTAATCACTTGAACAAACAAAACCCCCTGTTGATATGGTTCTTAATATGATTCACTAAATAGAGCAATCCTTAGGTTCGACTTAGGGCTGCCTTATGCTACAAGTAGCTTAGGTAACCGACCTTAAACTTTAACTAATTAGAGGAGCCTCGGCAGCTCATCATGTTCTCACTTAGCTTTTCTCTGAATTTAACACAGCCAAGTACACGGTTGCCTCTTTAATGAACACATCCGTGTTCAATCTTTTCTGTTTTTCTGTTCTTTGCACACTTTTTGCCCAGAATTTTACCAAGTTAAGGAAAATGCTAGTTACCCCTAGATTCAGAGTTTAGCCACACTACAGGGTATTTACCAAGCAACTAAGCCAATTCCTTAAGCTTTCCATTAAGACAAAGTAAGTCTAGCAGAAAAATTTCAGAAAACTGGTTTTAGCAAAATGCCAAACTAGGTCTTAGTGGCAGTTATAGGGACACAAGGGGAATTTCCAGAAAAGAATAATTGATTTCAAATTTGGAAGCATTCAGCCATGGAAGCTTATGAAGGATTCGACACTCACACTAGTTTCATGAGCATACAACCAGATTTAAAGGAACTCTAACATTGAAGTCAATTAAATTCAAGGCAATGCTTAATCACCTAACTAAATGTCAGTCACAGAATCCATCAAACTCGAAATCACATGAAGCTGGATTAAAGTTGAACAATGGATATCAGTTTTCAAGAACTTGAAAATGAACAACAATTGCGGAATTTCAGAAAACACCCAGCAATTTCAAAATCGAAGATTCTGCCCAGATTTGAACCAAACAACCAGAATTCAATTGATCTAAATTCAAACAACCTAGATTAAACAAAATCTAATATAATTCAAATTCAGAGATGACAAATTTTTTTTTTTGTAAATTTCCAGATTTTGTTCTAAGAGATGAAGAACGAAAATTAACTCAAAATTAAAGATAGATGCCAACCTCTTTGGAGCCAAAGCTCTGATACCAATTTGATGCGATTTCCTAGAGACTTAGGACAATCCAATCAACTTAACACCATGTAAGACCAAGGATCCCAAATAAATTAGCAGGAGTTCAAATAAACAAGATAAAGATGAGTGGAATTAAGGTGAAGACCCTTGAAATCAAAGGATGGGCAACTCAGCTTAACAAGCTAAACCTCCCAAACACTATGATAAATCAAGAACCAACGTGTTCAATGATGAAGAATGAGGGAATCGCCACACTCCAGATTCAAGAAGAAGAAAGGGAGTGATAAGATTCAGGAAACCAAGCTAGCTTCAGCCTAGCTGGTTCAAAGCTCTCTTTAGAGAGAAAAGAGAAGTTAAACTCTCAATTTCAATTATCAAATTGTTAAATCTTTTAAGGACAAAGGCCTTCAGCTCCTTATATAGTTCAGGAGAAAACTAACAAGCCTTAATTCAAAATAACAAAAAGGAATTAAAACTCATAGAACTAACACGGCGCGACACGGCCATAACACGGCCCGTGTTCATCTTCCAAAGAGCTCTATTTTAGACACGGTCTGGACACGGTTTGTACTCATGGCCGTGTTCCCTCTCGGGTAGCAGGACACGACCTAGTCTCAGTAGCAACACGGCCATGTTCATCGTCCTGGGCAGAAATGCAAGTGATCAGCTGGACTTGCCTTTCAATTCTGCCCTCCAAGACATAGTCCTTGCAAGCTTGTTGCAATAATAATCCCACGTTGATTCGCAACTCCTTGGCTCGTGCCCTTGTCAACGGACCCTCGACTTCCACCCTTGCCTCGACATCTTTGGTATCCTTGACAGTGCTACATTGAATCGCATCAAGCCCATTTGCCAAAACACTGAGTTTCATTAAAACCTTTCCTTGCTTGCTCAAAATGCCACTTTTCAAGCCTAACCAATCTTCCAATGTCTTAGAAATGACAACATTTGACAATAAACCTTTCAGTTTCCCATAACTGCATTCACTTTCTTTCCCAGTTTTGAAATCCCTGATTTTCAACTCTGCACGTGAAACTACTTCCCATTCTTCCTTGACCTCTCTACAAAATTGCCTCTCTCAAACCTCCAGTAACTCCTTCCATTTGTCCCAATACCATCTATAAATCAAGTGGTTCAATATGAGGTTTCAACACTCTTTTCGAAGGTTTGCTCGAATGGCTAGAAAAGGCAAATCAGTGGCTAGTANTACATTGAATCGCATCAAGCCCATTTGCCAAAACACTGAGTTTCATTAAAACCTTTCCCTGCTTGCTCAAAATGCTACTTTTCAAGCCTAATCAATCTTCCAATGTCTTAGAAATGACAACATTTGACAATAAACCTTTTAGTTTCCCATAACTGCATTCACTTTCTTTCCCAATTTTGAAATCCCTGATTTTCAACTCTGCACGTGAAACTACTTCCCATTCTTCCTTGACCTCTCTACAAAATTGCCTCTCTCAAACCTCCAGTAACTCCTTCCATTTGTCCCAATACCATCTATAAATCAAGTGGTTCAATATGAGGTTTCAACACTCTTTTCGAAGGTTTGCTCGAATGGCTAGAAAAGGCAAATCAGTGGCTAGTAATTCTGCCAATGATCCCTTTGAGGTTTCAAATTCATTTGAAAATACCAATTTTTTCCATCAGCAAACCTCTACAATGAAGCTTCCAACATACAAGAATGAGTTCCAGAGGAAAGGAACAAGTTTTTGAAGAACCATAGATTCAGTCTTAGGAACTAGCTCTGCCAAAGAGCAAGGAGGAACAAGAAGAGGAACTAGTTCAAATCCAAATGATTGGAGGGATGCTTTTGCTTGAAGGTCCTCCTACCACCTCGAGGCCCTATTTTCCATCTGCAGCTCCAGAACCATCCTCACCACCTCCACTGGCAAAAACCCTTATTTCTGCAGGTCCTTCCAAGCCTCTTAATAAGAATATGTCTACCAAGAAAAGGGTAAGGATACCAAAACCTAGAACTCCTTGACCATTTGGACCCTTCTTCCAATCCAAAGATATGGAGAAGAAATTTCACCAAAATTTCTTCCTATGCACTTTGGTTCCGAGTTCCATCATTCACTAGGAAGCTCCCACCCCAAAATTTGAAGAAATTGAGATTATCTTTGCTAAGGTGGGCTAGGCTAAGTTGCTAAAGGTTGAAGAACCAGTTCTGCCTCAAGCTATCAAGCTATTTTATGATCATCTTCAACCCTTCAAAAGTGTGTCTTCTGGTGCAATCTATTTAAAAACTTATGTTACTAGCATTGAGATAACTATGAATGAGGGTGTTTTGAGTGAAATTTTTGAACTTCCTACTGAGGGTGATGAGAAGTTTATCCATAAATCTTGGTTTGCTGACTTTGTCCCATTGATGAAGCGATGACGTTTATATGATTTTCCAGAAAATAGACAAGTTAGCAGTGCACCCACTGTGCACTGTTTGAATTCGGTCACTAGGACCTTGGCTAAGCTAGTCATCTCTCTATTGCTTCCTCGAATAGGAAACCAATTTGAATTTACTACCCAAAACCTCTACCTCCTTTATCACCTCAAACACAAACTCCATTTGAACCTACCCAAACTAATTCTCAATACCATGGCATGGGCAATTGGAGGCACAAGGAAAACTCATAGCTTATCTTATGGCATGCTAATTGTGAGGATTTTGAAGTACTTTAATGTCAACCTAACCTCCTTCTCTGAGAATGCTCTGTTTGATCTATGCATCACTCTGAGTCCTTTTATTAGTTTTAGAGGAGCTGTTGAAGGGTTAAAATCTGTTACTCGTAGTTCTAAGAGGAAAACTGCTTATGCTAAAACTTCTTCCAAGAAGAAGAAAACTAGTTCTAAACCAATTCCACTGCTTATGCTAAAACTTATTCCAAGAAGAAGAAAACTAGTTCTAAACCAATTCCACCTTCTTAGCCAGTGGACCATATGCAGCCATCAACCCTGCTGAATTGGCAAACTCGATTCGTCAAAGGCTCAACTTTCATCAGTCAAAGGTGATTGACTGCTCCACAAGGCTTGTGATTGTAGAAAAGAAGTTGGCTGATTCAAAGAAGTAGTTGGCAAGTGTTCAGAAGGAGTTGGCAAATCTTAAAGCCTCTTAGCCCTCCAACCCTTGAAAAGTCTATGATGTTTTTTCTCTTTTGTTATTTTTAAACATTATATTTATGAGTATGTATAATTAATCAGTTCCCAAAATTGGCTCTCATGTTGATCTATACATTATGCACTTTTAATGCATCATTTGCATCTTTTCTATATATTTGCTTCCACTAACTCTTTCTACAAGATGTTTACTACTTTTTGATCATGACAAAAGGGGAGAAATATTAGAAAGATTAGATACAAAAAGGGAGAAATATACTAGATTATTGTCTTTTTTGATATTGTTAATTTATCTATTCTGATCATGATATCTGAGATATAGTCTAGATCATCTGTTGATCTATTGAAAATCCCTTTGCTGAGAAAATTGGTTTTGCGAAAACTATGAGTTTCCAAACTAGTTTCAGAAGTAGGCACATTTCTAGGGGGAGATCTTTTAGGTATTTGTCATCATAAAAAATGGAGAGATTGTTAGCTCATAGTCTTCTAACCCTAGTTTTGATCAAGGAATAAAATTTTGTTTCTTTTCCACCAAAACGACCGAAATATTTCTGTTTCGTGAGTCACCAAAATGAAACCAATATTCAATATCGAAATTCCATTGTTTCTATAGAAAAATTCATATTTTGAATGCATTTCTAGTCATTTCCAATGAAGTTTCGAATGCTTTCTTCTCATTCTCAAGCCACCCACCACCTGAAATGCAAAGACTTCATGGATTTAAAGTTCAAACAATCTTTCACTTGTCCCGTTTTGGTTGTGGAACTTCTCATCCTTCCTCTTATGCTTCTCTCTTTATTTGTGCTCCTTCTTTGCGTCTCTCTCTTTCTAACTTTTTGCTTCCCAATCTTCTCATGATTTCAACTTTTATTCATTTTCTAGTTTTTTTTTCTTTTTATATGGAATTGTTATTTTTCTGTCAAAGGAATTATGTGGAAGTGTAAGTCTAGAAGATTGATTTTCTTTAGTTTCTTTTATTTTTTTCTTGGGGGGGCGGGGGGTGGGGGGGTGGGTCAATTACTTCTCACATATAAGGAAGTATGTGATACTTTTCTAATGTTACAATATAACAACTGTTGATATGAAAATATTTAATCTTGACCGTTTATTTTTTAACAGTCAAGATTAATTTCTTTCCACATCAACAATTATTATGCTACCACATCATCCTTTTTTTTTGTATATATAGAATTTGGGCTAGCTGTTCGTATACTAGGTTTGCGTGAAATTTTAATTTATTTGTATTGTTTAATATTTATTTATTACACAAATATTAGTACATATAGATAATCTTGTTGTGGTTAGAAGTTTAGACAATATAGTCATTTATTGTTATACTTTGTAAAATTATATATTTTTAGAATTATATTGTACGTTTTATTATTCTTAGTTATGCCATATTTTTTTTTAAAAAATTAACTTAAGTATAAAAGCATATACTTTAAATTTATTAAAAATGTTTCTTAAAAAAATTTATGTTTTCATGAAATTTCTTTAATGTTTGTGAAACATTTTCATTTCTTAAGCGACCGAAACAGTACTATGAAATGAAATTTAGTACCTTGGTTTTGATGATAACAAATCACCTTAATTATTACTAACCTTAACATGTGTGTTCAAGTGGTTATTTAGTAACAGGTAAAGAGATGCTCTTGGGTCTGAAGCAAAGTGAGTTTCCCAGTCAAAGAAACAAGTTCGAGTGCAAAAACTAGTTTTATCTAGTAATAGAGATGTTGATGTGGAAGAATGAAGTAAAAGGCTCATGGATCTCTCTAGTCAAGAAGCTCAACCATCAAATCACAATCAGAGATAGGAAATAGACTTCATCAAAACGTTGGAAGGAAACCTAAGTTTGAATTTCAGACAGGAGAGAAAAATTAGCAAACTAAGAAGGGAAACAAGTCTATTCAAGGAAAGATTTTGAAAAAGAGAGATTTTCTCTCAAATGGAAATCTTCTATTTCAAATCTGATTTATGATTTTGGAAATCATCGTGCAGAAGAGATCCTCATCAACAACAGGCATCTTTTATCTTTTGTTGCTATAAAACAAAAGACCTAAAGGCTGGAACAATATAGAAGAGAACCCATCAAGTAAAAAGCTCACTGCTACCATCAACAAGTTTTCATTTTCTTCTAATGAACTTTTTAATTCTTGTGCAAATTCTATTGTGAGAGTTGCTATTATTTTGGGGCTATATTTGATGAACACACTTTTTATACAATAGTTATTCCTCATACTTAGTCTTTTAAACCTCTTTTGGGCTGAATTGCATAGACTTAGACCTCATTTCATGACTTAGGATCCATTTGTGCTTAATTGCAATTTCCAGCAATACTGAGCATTTTATGCTGTCTCTGTGTTTCGTGCATATCTTGAGTTCTGGATGTCTAAAAATTCCGAGTCATACCTTGTAGGAAAGCTGAGAGAATTGTCTACAACTTTCTTTCAGGGCTCCAAAGCTAATTCGGACGTTCAGAAGGTCATATGCAGCCTGGAAGCCAGAGAAGACATGCTGTCGCAGGATCCTGACCTACATGCAGTATTTGGGCCATAACTTGAGTTGTGGATCTGAAACTAGTACCATTGGAAAGCTAACAGAAAGAGCTTCAATTGATATGAAGACCGGTTCACCATATTTTATGTTGAAGATTGTCTTATTTGCTGTGCAAGTCAGCTAACGGTTCCAGACACCTTTTGCCACTTAAATGGGCCTAACTAAGCGGATTAGCATGAGTCAGAATGTCTCAGCCCTTATCCAACCTCTACCCCAGAAGTGCAAGGATCCAGGAACTTTCACAATCCCCTCTGTTATAGGAAATTCCAAGTTCGGGCATGCCATGCTAGATCTAGGCGCTTCTATCAATGTCATGCCCATGTTTGTTTTCAGTTCCCTCGGGCTTGGACCCTTGAATGCCACAGGAGTTGTGATACAGTTAGCCAACAGGAGCAGTGCTTATCCAGCTGGATTGATTAAAGATGTGTTGGTCAGAGTTGATGAGCTGATCTTTCCAACAGATTTTTACATTCTGGAGATGGAAGGACAGTCACAATTCAGCAAGGCTCCACTTATTCTGGGCAGACCATTCCTCAAGACTGCGCAGACCAAGATTGATGTGTATGCGGGAACTCTATCCATGGAGTTTGGTGATTCTGTTGTGCAGTTCAACATTTTTGATGCTATGAGGCATCCCATGGATGAGCATGCTGTTTTTCACATTGATGTGATTGATGATTTGGTTGAGGATGTTTACCGTCATATATGTGCTGATTTACCTGATTTGGCTGGTTTTGATGATTCTATTCAGTGCCAATCTTGTACTGATTGTGACGGTGATTCTGGCTGTGCTATTTGTGCTAAGATCTCCACCTTTCTACGTGATGATGACTCTGGTTCCCCAGAGCTGGCAGTAGCTGCTGTTCAGGAGGAGATTCATTCTGCAGAGATTGACATTCAGCCACCCAGATTTCTGCCCTCTGCAGTGCAGCCACCCAAGCTAGAGCTGAAGCCTCTGCCTAAGCATCTGAAGTATGCGTATTTGGCATCTGCAGAGCAGTTTCCAGTAATTGTGGCTAACAATTTACTTCCTGAGCAAGAGGAAAGATTGTTGCGCATTCTGCGAGAGCATAAGCAAGCCATTGGCTGGACGTTAGTAGATATTCCTGGCATTAGTCCATCCACATGCATGCATCGCATATTACTTGAAGATGGCGCTAAACCAGTGCGGCAGCCCCAGAGGCAATTAAACCCTCTCATCCTGGATGTGGTAAAGAAGGAGGTGACCAAGCTTCTGTAAGCTGGCATCATTTATCCTATATCTGACAGCACTTGGGTGAGCCCAGTGCAAGACGTTCCGAAGAAATCCGGGGTTACAGTGGTGGCCAACCAGAACAACGAGTTGCTACCTACCCGAGTGCAGAATAGCTGGCGGGTCTGCATCGATTACAGGGGGCTCAATCAAGCCACCAGGAAGGATCATTACCCCCTGCCGTTCATCGATCAAATGCTGGAGTGGTTAGCTGGGAAATCGCATTACTGCTTCCTGGATGGCTAAACTGGGTACTTCCAGATTCATATAGCACCGGAGGATCAAGAGAAGACCACTTTTACATGTCCCTTCAGCACGTTTGCTTACCGGCGGATGCCTTTCGGCCTTTGCAATGCCCCTGGTACCTTCCAGAGGTGCATGGTAAGTATATTCTCTAATTTTTTAGAGGAGTGCATGGAGGTGTTTATGGATGATTTTACTGTTTATGGTTCTTCTTTTAATGACTGTTTGAGTAGCTTAGCTAGAGTACTACATCGCTGCATTGAGACTAACATTGTCTTAAATTTTGAAAAGTGTCATTTCATGGTAGAGCAAGGTATAGTTTTAGGCCATGTAGTATCTAGAAAAGGGGTTGAGGTAGATCCTGCTAAAATAGATGTCATTACTGCTTTATCTTACCCCACATGCGTGCGGGAAGTGCGGTCATTCCTTGGACATGCAGGTTTCTACCGGCGCTTTATCATAGACTTCAGCAAGATAGCCATTCCGCTGTCTAGCCTTCTGCAGAAACTAACCTTGTCTTAAATTTTGAAAAATGTCATTTCATGGTAGAGCAGGGCATAGTTTTAGGCCATGTAGTATCTAGAAAGGGGGTTGAGGTAGATCCTGCTAAAATAGATGTCATTACTGCTTTATCTTACCCTACATACGTGCGGGAAGTGCGGTCATTCCTTGGATATGCAGGTTTCTACCGGCGCTTTATCAGAGACTTCAGCAAAATAGTCATTCCGCTGTCTAGCCTTCTGCAGAAAGATGTGGAGTTTCTGTTTGACCAGAAGTGCAAGGAAGCTTTCAACCACCTGAAGCTAGCTCTCACCAGTACCCCTGTCATTCAGCCACCTGATTGGACACTCCCATTCGAGCTGATGTGCGACGCTTCGAACTATGCCTTGGGAGCTATCTTGGCGCAACGAGTGGCCAAAGTTCCTCATGTGGTTTACTATGCTTCAAGAACTCTGGATGCTGCTCAAGCGAACTACACAACCACTGAAAAAGAACTTTTATCTATTGTTTTTGCATTAGATAAGTTCAGGTCTTATTTGATAGATTCTAAGGTTGTGGTGTTTTCAGATTATACAGCTCTGAGGTATCTCTTGAAGAAACCGGATGCCAAGCCACGATTGATTAGGTGAATGTTGCTGCTTCAAGAGTTTGATGTGGAGATCTGAGACAAGAGTGGAACAGAGAACCTGGTTGCTGACCACCTCAGCTGCATAGAGCGAGATCCTGATCCACTGCCCATTCAGGATTCCTTTCCTGACGAGCAGCTGTTAGGGCTGCNAGCAGCTGTTAAGGCTGCATGGTGAGTTTCCATGGTATGCAGATCTTGTCAATTATCTAGCTGCTCATGCTTTGCCCTCACACGTGCCTAAATAGACAAGTTAAAGAGTGAGACAAAATATTATGTGTGGGATGATCCTTATCTCTGAAAATTTTGTAGTGATCAAATTATTAGGAGATGTGTGCCTGATAATGAGTTTCAGTCTGTTCTTAGCTTTTTCCATACCTTTGCATGTGGTGGACATTTTAGTCCTCAATGTACGGCTAGAAAGGTCTTAAACTCTGGATTGTATTAGGTCACTTTATTTAGGGATGCACATATATTTTGTAAATCTTGTGAACAATGTCAGAGAACCGGGAACATTTCCCATAGGCATGAGATGCCCCA
>QAOA01005457.1:2610-13014 GCA_003255065.1 Cercis canadensis
TAGGCCGAGACTGGCTTTTGAAGCACCATTCTCACCCACAAAGCTGGCGCTCAGCGCCACGAGGCTGGCGCCCAGCGTTGGCTTGGCCGAGAGGCTTCTTTTGGACCCAAATCAAATGCTTGAATGAGTTAAATTATTATACCACTAAGCAAAGTTCAAGTTAAGCTTAGTTTTAGCCCAAAATCATACATTTAACTTAGAAAAAACCAAAACACACTTCAAGCAAATTTTAAACTAAGAGCAAACAACCACAAAAACAGCATATTATATAAACCTAACACAACAACCAAGCAAAGAAAACCAACATAATGAAAGGGAAAGAACACCAAACTAAAAGGAAATAAACATAAGAACAACTAGTCATGCAAAGAAAAGGGAAATTAATTTCAATCAAAACTAAACAACCATTAAAGCGAATAGAGATAAAGAGCTTGGGTTGTCTCCCAAGAAGCACTTAGTTTATAGTCCTAAGTTGGACTTTCTCGGAACGGTTCACTTGGGATCTTCAAGGGTGAAGGAAGATTTGGGGAAATCTTTCACACCATCAATGTAGCTCTTGAGTCGCTGACCATTAACCTTGAACTTTCTGTCCATAATTTGAATTTCCACAGCTCCATGTGGGAATACTTGAACCACGGTGAAAGGGCCCGACCACCTAGATCTTAATTTTCCAGGGAAAAGCCTCAAACGAGAGTTGAAAAGAAGGACTTGTTGCCCAGGGACAAAGTCACGCTGCACAATATGTTTGTCATGCCATTTCTTCGTCCGCTCTTTATAAAGCTTGGCGTTCTCGTAAGCCCCCTGACGAAACTCTTCCATTTCATTCAGTTGAAGACAGCGCTTTTCACCAGCAACTTGAAGATCAAAGTTTAGCTTTTTGGTGGCCCAATACGCATGATGTTCTAACTCAACAGGCAAATGGCAGGCCTTACCAAACACCAACCGGTATGGGGACATACCAATTGGAGTCTTAAAAGCTGTGCGATACGCCCAGAGTGCATCATCAAGCTTTTTGGACCAATCCTTTCTGTTGGTATTAACTGTCTTTTCTAGGATCCACTTCAGCTCCCTATTTGAGATCTCCACTTGACCACTTGTTTGAGGATGATAAGGAGTGGCTACCTTATGCTTTACCCCATACTTGGCCAATAAAGTCTCAAATTGCTTATTGCAGAAATGCTTCCCCCCATCACTGATAATTGCTCTCGGGGTTCCAAACCGAGTAAAAATATGCTTTCGAAGGAAAGTTACTACCACTCGAGAGTCATTGGTAGGTAGTGCAGCAGCCTCAACCCATTTGGAAACGTAGTCAACCGCTACTAGAATGTATTGGTTATTGAAGGAGGATGGGAAGGGTCCCATGAAATCAATGCCCCATACATCAAAAAGTTCTACTTCCAGGACAATGGTCAGGGGCATCTCATGACGGTTAGAAATATTGCCAGTCCGCTGGCATTTGTCACAAGAGGACACAAAGGTATGAGCATCTTTGAACAATGAAGGCCAATAAAATCCCGACTGAAGAACTTTGGCAGCAGTACGATTAGCTCCAAAATGACCTCCATACTCTAACGAATGGCAACAATGAAGAATATGATCCATCTCCACTTCAGGGACACACTTTCTGATGATCTGATCAGAACAATGTTTGTAAAGAAACGGGTCATCCCACAAATAGTGCTTCATATCAAAGTAAAACTTCTTCCGCTGATGACTAGTTTGCTCCGGTGGAAGTGTCTTGGTTGCTAGAAAGTTTGCAAAATCTGCAAACCAAGGGGACTGTCCAGCTTGGATACGATAGAGCTGCTCATCAGGGAATGCATCCTCAATTTGTGGAGTGGAAGGTGCCTGCTGCTCATGTGGTTCTAACCGTGACAAGTGATCCGCCACCACATTCTCTTTGCCTTTTTTATCTTTAATTTCAAGGTCAAACTCCTGAAGTAGAAGTACCCACCGAATGAGCCTAGGTTTTGCATCTTTCTTCTCAATCAAGTACTTGATAGCTGAGTGGTCAGTAAAGACTATCGTTTTGGTGCCAATCAAGTACGGCCTGAACTTATCAAATGCAAAGACCACAGCCAATAGCTCCTTTTCAGTGGTGGCATAGTTCATTTGTGCAGGATTCAAAGTGCGACTCGCATAGTAGATGGCATGAAAATGCTTAACCCGACTCTGTCCCAAAACAGCCCCTATGGCGAAATCACTAGCATCGCACATCAACTCAAAAGGGAGATCCCAATCCGGAGCTACAATAATAGGAGTAGAGATTAAGGCTTTCTTCAGAACCTCAAATGCCACTAAAAAATCTGCATCAAATAAGAAGGGAACCTCCTTAAGAAGTAAATTACACAGGGGTTTTGTGATCTTGGAGAAATCCTTAATAAACCGCCTGTAGAACCCAGCATGCCCCAGAAAACTTCGCACACCTTTAACCGTGGTAGGAGGAGGTAATTTTTCAATGATGGCAATCTTCACCCTATCCACTTCAACACCAGCAGCAGAGATTTTGTGGCCCAAAACGATGCCCTCTGTCACCATGAAGTGACATTTTTCCCAGTTGAGCACCAAATTTGTTGCCTCACACCTTTTGAGAACTGATGAGAGATTGATCAGGCAAGTGTCAAAAGACTCCCCAAAGACTGAGAAGTCATCCATGAAAACCTCAATGAAGCGCTCCACCATATCAGAAAATATCGCCATCATGCACCGCTGAAAAGTGGCCGGTGCATTGCATAACCCAAAAGGCATGCGCCGGAAAGCGAAAGTACCATAAGGGCAGGTGAAGGTAGTCTTCTCTTGGTCTTCAGGTGCGATGGAGATCTGATTATAGCCCGAATACCCATCCAAGAAGCAATAGTAAGGATGTCCAGCTAGCCGATCTAGCATCTGATCGATGAAAGGAAGAGGAAAATGGTCCTTTCGAGTGGCTGTGTTGAGCTTCCTGTAGTCGATACATACGCGCCACCCTGTCACCGTCCTTGTAGGAATTAACTCATCCTTCTCATTTTTTATCACTGTTATCCCACCTTTCTTGGGAACTACTTGCACCGGACTGACCCACGCACTGTCGGAGATAGGATAGATGATCCCTGCATCCAGAAGTTTCAGTACCTCTGCTCTCACTACCTCTTTCATGTTAGGGTTCAATCGCCGTTGGTGTTCCACAGACGGTCGGTAACTATCCTCCATCAAAATCTTGTGCATGCACAAAGAAGGGCTTATACCTCTGATATCAGCAATGGACCACCCTATGGCAGTCTTGTGNTACAGATCTCAGTTCTTGACAAAGCAAAGTTGTGCCATCTAATGGAGCTTGTAATTTCATGGCAGAACATATGATGGAGAAGGGCATTGGTGGGAGTAGGGCTTGATACCTATAAACTTATCTTGTACTTTGCATCATGGGAGACTAGAAAAATTATTGACTTTGAATCTACAAACCTTAGGGTTAGTTTGCTTTTCATACCCCTTGTATTAAATTATTTATAGCTTTACACATATTTCTGAATGATTTATACTCTGGTTTAATTATTTAAAAGAGTTATGTTACTATTCCATAATACTTGTAAATCATCTTATGATTTTAAGTGGACTGGTTTAATTTTTTTTTGAATAGTTTATATTTAATTACAGCTTATTATGGTATGAAATGGTCACATTTAAAGACTTGAGAGTTGTTGCATATTTTATGTGACTTGAGAGTTGTTAGTTTATATATATATATTTTTCTTGTGATCAAATTGCCTCAATTTGAACTTTTATTGTTATATTTAATCATTGCTTTATAATATGTTAAGATGATTTATCACTGATTTGTTGATTAATTTAATTTTTTAGAAAAATATTTAATTTATTTTCTAGTTTTATTAATTATTAGTTTAGAGAAAAAAAGAAATAAGTGTATTATATTATTTAATTTTATATTAAATATATCTATTTTAATAATAAAGGATAAACTAGTAAAAATACTTTACAATAAGATTTTTCCTTCCCTTTCCTTTTCTTTTGTTCATTTTAATCATCCAAATAAAGGATAGAAAAACACCTCATTTCCTTCCCTTTCCTCTCCTCTTCTCTCCTCTCCTCTCCCCTCTAAAAAAACTCTCAAACAAACCCTTAAATTCTTGTGCACATTATGTAAATTTGGTTTCATACTGTTGAGTTCTGGTTTAATCATACAAAAATCTAGTTTGCTGTCATAGGTCTTGAACTATGATTGATTTCTAGTTTGTATGTTCAATTCTGCTTCAAATAAAACTCATATTACAACAGCAAATGTGAAACACACCACATATGCTACATCAACCTTTTTATCATTAATCCAAACCCTATAATCCATGTCATTACAAGCATCAATCGCAAATTCTTTACATTGTGTTTTTGCAGTTTCAGCTCTTCTGCAAGTTTCCTGTTCTTCTTGACCAAAGAATTCACAACATTTTCCTCTCCCTTACCCACAGGAGGATCATACCAACAGAAGTAATTACAAGAATTACCTGACCCATATCTACTACACCCAAAAAATTTTCTGCCTGGGTTCTTTTCAGTCCAAGAACTTCGCATGCGGCATGGAAGACCACAATGGCACCTCTGGACGTCTTCACCATAAATTCCATATGTCTCTCCAACACTGCCGGAAGACATTAATCACTTCGACCCAGAGTTCTAAATCTTCAGCTAATTTAAAACCCACAAGATTCGAGATCCAATTCCTTCTTCTATATCTTGAAAAATGGCTCTTTCAGTCTCTAGGGATTTCTCTGAAAATCCTCGAATCAGAAACAAAATCGGGGAGAGAGAATGATTTTCGGTGTTTAAGTGACCACGTGCCCCTCACGTGTGCACTTAATCTGAGTTTTAACTGGGATTAGGCATTTAAGCACTTCACGTGCCAGGCACGTGACACTTTCTATCTATTTTTAGACGTCCGTTTGGGGATTGGGGGTAAAACGCACATTTTCGTAGTTGAAGTAGGTCTTTCCTACGTTTTTGAAGCATGGAGGGTAAAGTGCAACAGGAGTATAGTTCAGGGGTTTTTTTGGACTTTTCCCTTTCTTTTTTAATTTCTAAATTTTAATTATTCTGGATCTCTATATAAAAATTAAAAGTGAAGAAGAAAGAGAGAAGAGAGGGAGAAAAAAAAAAAAAACAAAATGCAAGGTGTTTTCTGTGGAAAAGCTATGAATTTATTCCTATGCTGGTGCGTGGGTGATGTGTCAGTGTATTTGCGATGCTCTATGTTTGCCCTGTGGAAGGTGTGTGCATCTGAGTATGTGTGTGTTCACTAATAGATTACAAAGTAAGTGTATATACCTGGATATTGAAGCTTCTGATTGTGCACCTTTGAAATTTAGTAACTTTCCCCTCTCCTTGGTTTTTCCCCAAGTATTTCTCTAATGATTTTAAAGAATTTTCTCTATGTGTTTGATTTTTTTTTCCAGAATTTATGTGTTTCAAGAATTTTCTATAATGGGCTCAATCTAATTTGTTGTATCTGCCCCTTTGTATGGAGAAACTTAGGTTTTTGCTAGTCCTCTAGCAAAAGAAAACTCAAAAACACTGACGAGAAAAACGAAAAGCAAAATAAAAACAACAACTCAATATTACTTCCAAAAATCTCAAGTTTAAACTCAAATTAACTCATAATGACAACTTGCAACTCATAATTCCTAGTTGCTTTCTCAAGGGAATTTAAAAATTTACTCAGTTCATGCAGATGAGTGTGTGAATACTAGTCCTCTAGCAAAAGAAAACTCAAAAACACTGACCAGAAAAACGAAAAACAAAATAAAAACAACAACTCAATATGACTTCCAAAAATCTCAAGTTTAAATTCAAATTAACTCATAATGACAACTTGCAACTCACAATTCCTAGCTGCTTTCTCAAGGGAATTCAAAAATTTACTCAGTTCATGCAGATGAGTGTGTGAATTGTGAGTGTTGCATACCCACCAAGATTTAACACAGTAATGAATCCAAGAAAGTCCATGAACTTACGAAGTGATTATAATCTCCTCCTCACATAAATAACATAATCTAAACCAAGGATCACTAGGACTTGAAGGGGTTACAGGGTAAAGTCTGAATGCAAATCATGAATGAGTAATGATGCTCATGTACCCCTTAATGCCTGGATTATCCTAGAGATTTAGTAATACACCTCCACTTCAACTCTTTTGTATTGTGCAAATTTTTTTTTTTTTTTATATGCATCATTGTGCATTTTCTGACCAAGCTACTAAAAGTAGGAGATAAATGCATGACCGTGCGCCTAACCACACATCATAAACTCACTCTTCCTTAAAGCACTAGAATTTTAAATTGACAGACATAATAAAGCTCTGAAAAAAATGACCGTGCGCCTAACCACACATCACCTCCTTAGGCCACTATGTTGAACAATTCATTTTCTCACAATTGATAAAGCTAGTGGGGTTACTTAATAATACCAAAGATAATCCAGGGCTCAAAGGTGCAGAGAAACAATAAATTAGAACTCAGGCAAGAGTTTCTACACCACAAAATCAAACTCGCAGGGGTAGCAAAGAAGTTCGCACTTGCAAACAAATTTAGGAGGCCTAGATCCTTTCCAAGATCAAGAAAACAGAACAATAGTTAAGAGGAGAAAAGAATCACAAGGTAATCCACTACTAACTTAGAGTAATAGGTAAAAATTCTTGTTGGCAAGCAACAACACTCAATGAAAATTTAAACAAACGAACCATCATTGTTTTATTCAAATTCCCAAGAGAATGCAACCAGACTTTTAGGATGCAAATCATTAATATGACTAACATGCCATTGCTAACATTCAGCATTGTCAGAGTTTGGAAATCACTAACAAAAAACAAAAACAATTCATACATGCATATAAACAACAGAAAATAAACTAGTCTACTAGAGTAACAACAAAGAAACATATAATATCAAAGAAAACACCCCCAAACTTGAGAAAAACAATGTCCTCATTGAGGGAGAGGTTAAACAGTTATAGAGTCTAAACAACAAAATGAACAGCAAGTTAAGAAAATGCCCTATTCCAGTGGGCTACTCTGAGTCATCATCAGAGTCAGGTGGTGGCTGGCGTGGTGGTGGGTGGACAGGTTGCCATGGTCCATCGGGAGCATGTGGTTCCATGAGATCCGGTGGCGGCAATGGAAACAGAGGAAAGACATTGGGGTTTCGCCGCATGGTGCGAATGACAGTGCGGTGCGTAGCATCTGTGGCTTGCATGGCCCGCACATAGTACTGGAACTGCCTGTTGCTTTGAAGTTCAAGGCGGGCCAGGCGTTGCTCCAAGAGCTGCATGTGAGCACGGGTGTCTTGCTGATGCTGCTGCTGGATCTCTGAATTCTGCTGCAATTGATTAAGAACCCTGGAGTTCTGCTGCTGAAGCTCGGAATTCTGCCGGACGAGGTCCCTCACAAGGTGCTCCAAGGTGGACTCATGGCTGGGGTGAGGATCTGGTGGCGGAGGGATAGAGGGGCCAGCTGCTGATGGGGGGGGACCTGGAGCATGTGAAGCTGAGCCAGACAAAGATTCACATTCCCGCTGAAACTTGGCGAGGTCAGAAGAATCAAGAAACAACAAAGAAACATATAATATCAAAGAAAACACCCCCAAACTTAAGAAAAACAATGTCCTCATTGAGGGAGAGGTAAAACAGATATAGAGTATAAAAAACAAAATGAACAAAAAGTCAAGAAAATGCCCTATGCCAGTGGGCTACTCTGAGTCATCATCAGAGTCAGGTGGTGGCTGGCGTGGTGGTGGGTGGACAGGTTGCCATGGTCCATCGGGAGCATGTGGTTCCATGAGGTCCGATGGCGGCAATGGAAACAGAGGAAAGACATTGGGGTCTTGCCGCATGGTGCGAATAACGGTGCGGTGCGTAGCATCTGTGGCTTGCATGGCCCGCACATAGTACTGGAACTGCCTGTTGCTTTGAAGTTCAAGGCGGTCCATGTGTTGCTCTAAGAGCCGCATGTGAGCGCGGGTGTCTTGCTGATGCTGCTGCTGGATCTCTGAATGCTGCTGCAATTGATGAAGAACCCGGGAGTTCTGCTGCTGAAGCTCTGAATTCTGCCGGACAAGGTCCCTCACAAGGTGCTCTAAGGTGGACTCATGGTTGGGGTGAGGATCTAGTGGCGGAGGGATAGAGGGGCCAGCTGCTGATTTGGGGGGGGGGGGGGACCCGGAGCATGTGATGCTGAGCCAGACAGAGATTCACATTCCCGCTGAAACTTGGCGAGGTCGGAAGAATCAAGAGGGCATAAGGCTAAATACTTCTCTTCGTCATCTGTAGAGACACCGGCTTGAATACATAGATGGGTAATCAAGCTGGAGTAAGGGAATGGCCGTTTGGAATTTTCTTGGGCAATCTGGTGGATGTGGTCCTGAATTAAGCGCCCAATGTTGACCGTCCCTTTTTGTAGAATGGTGAAGATGAGTATAGCTCGTGGAATTGTGACCTCAGAAGAGTTGCTGGAAGGCAGAAGGTTGTACAAAATGAAAGAGTGCCAGGCCTTCGCGAGCGGGATGAGATCTACCCTTTTTAATTTGTTAGGGTTGCCGACTCTGTCAGAAATCCAAGCTGCACCCTCACGGCAAATGGTGGTACACACTTGTTGTAGTGTGTACTCATCATGGTGAAGTGCCATATAGCTGTCATAGGTGTAGCCTAGGGGTTCGTAACGAAGATCAAAATAGGCGGCAATTGTAGTCTGGTCAAAGGGGATGTCATGACCCCGGACAAAGGAAGTCCAAGTTGGAGCTTCGCCGGAGTCGTCCCAAGCATTAGCATAAAATTCCTTAACAAGGGCTGGGACGTTGGTCTACATCGGCTGACAAAGTTTCCCCCAGTTTTGACTTTGAATGTATGAAGTGATCTCTTCACAAACCCCCGGGGTCAATTGAAAACCTCTTTCTCACCACACTTCCCGTCCGGCAATGGAAGTATAAAACCGTTGCTCATGGTTCGGTGATTTAAAGCTAGGGGTGGCCGAAGTAGATGAACCGGCTTGGGCACTCGCTCGAGATCTCTTAGATGAAGTGCGGGGAGGCATAGCGATGTACCTTGAAATGGAAACCACAAAATGAATTTAGTTCAAGTGAAGCGATACAAGTGAACGACAAGCATTGAAGAAAAACACTTGAGGAATCAACAAGCATACCCATGTATTAAGTGCATCAAGTGAACTCAAGGATTCGGTCTCTTAAACATTTAGTAATACTGCCCCACATAAGGAGTCAACAACCTTTTCACCCCCAAACTTGAAAGACATTAAGCATTTGAGCATATTTTGAAGTAATTAGCAATGCAATCCAGGGAGCACTTTAAGTACTATCAACAAGCAATATGAAGCACCATGGCACTATAGTATAAAAATAAAATAAAATGAAATGCTAAGCAAATAGCAATTTTCAAGGAAAGTTAGTGCTCACAACCCATGGTACAAGCACATTCCATGCACTCACCATCAACTTTACATTTGATCAAGTGAAAATAATGAAAAAAATCAAGTGATGCATGGCTTGAGAAAACAAAGTTCAAGACAAATGTTAGCATGTGATGACTTCCCAAGCATTCATGCACACCCAAGCAACTTCAATATAAACTTCATGCCACATGTACATAACAAGAAAAATGCCCATTAGCTATGTGTATCACGCAACCCAACCATGTGAATCACGCAACCCATTCACACACCCTCACTTAGGCATTTTAGCAAACACCTTGCATGCATAATGTAAAAACAAGAAAATAAAGTACCCTTTGTAGATGCTCATCCTCCCTTAAGCCCAAATATTACCAAAAAGCATCCCACAATGCACAAAAAATTCAAGTGAGATGAAAAGGGAAGGAATCCAAAAATGGGGTATATACACCCAAAGACCCAAAATAGATATGTTCAAAGCAATGCATTAAGCAATTTGATGAATTAAATTCCCAAAATAAGACAAGTACACAAAAGGCAAAGAAGGTAGAGAAATATACCGAAAATGCTTCCAAAATTTGAAAATTTTCTTTATGTGCTCTTGAACCTTTACTTGAAAAAAATAAAAATAAAAAAATGAGCTTGCAAAATTTTTTTTTGGTTGAGGACAGAGGTGACCAAAATGGAGAGGGAAAGAGGTGGGTGGTGTGTGGAGGTGAGAATGGAGGAGAAATAGATGAGAAAGAAGGGGCGGTGGTGCTTTGCTTGGAGGTTTTGGAAATGAAAATGGAGGAAGGGGAAGAAAGAATGGGGGAAAAATGGGGAAAGAGGGGAGGAAATCAGATATTGGGGAGAAAGAAAGGGCCAAAATGCATAGCTTAACTTAGAAAAAATGTGAAGTTTTTTTTTTTTTTTTTTTTTTTTTTTTTTTTTTTTTTTTTTTTTTTTTTTTTTTTTTTTTTTTT
>QAOA01005457.1:13648-47185 GCA_003255065.1 Cercis canadensis
TTGTACTCTTAGAGTAAGTTTTCCCTTTTGTACGTCAATGAGAGTTTTCTCGGTTGCCAAAAATGGACGACCAAGAATTATTGGGATTTCTTGATCTTCCTCCATGTCAAGCACAATGAAATCTGCTGGGAAGATGAACTTGTCGACTTTCACCAAGACATCCTCTAAGATTCCCCTTGGATACTTAATTGATCTATCTGCCAATTTTAAGGAGATGGATGTTGGCTTGACTTCTCATAGACCCAATTTCTTAAACACAGAAAGAGGCATTAGATTAATACTCGCACCAAGATCGCATAGTGCTTTACCAAAAGATACATTGCCTATAGAACAAGGAATATTAAAACTCTCAGGATCTTTTAACTTTTGTGGCAGTTTCTTTTGTAAGATTGCACTACACTCTTCAGTGAGTGTCACAGTCTCACAATCCTCTAGCTTTCTTTTATTGGAGAGAATCTCCTTCATGAATTTCCAATAGCTAGGCGTTTGCTCCAAAGCATCGGAAAATGGGATGTTGATGTGGAGCTTCTTGAACACCTCCAGAAATTAAGCAAATTGATTATCTACTTTCTTCTTCTGGAATCTCTGAGGGAAGGGAATAAGTGGAACATAAGGTGGAGAGTTATCTGGAAATAACTTTGATGTCTTCTCCACTGATTTGATATACGGTTCCACTGAGATGTCTTCATTTAAGGACGTGTCATCCCGAATAGTGATAGTCATGACATTCTCTTTAGGATTGGTGATGGTGTCGCTTGGTAAAGACCCTTTGAGGTCTCTCCGACAATTGCCTGGCTATTTGTCCTACTTGAGTCTCTAACTTCCTGATGGATGCATCTTGATTCCGAAACCCACTCCTTGTTTCATCTATAAACGTTGCTGTTTTTTGAATGAAGGCTGAGGTTTAAGTTGTTAACTTCTCTAGTGCACTTTCCAAAGATGAATTCTTCTCATTAGGTTGGGGTTGTGAAGTTGAACTTTGAGGAGGCTGTTGTGATAACTGATAGGAGTAGTTAGATCTTTGAGGAACTCCTTGATTGCCCTGATTATCCCAAGAGAAATTTTGGTGATTTCGCCACCCTGGGTTATAGGTTGGGGCATATGGGTTATTCTGAGGTCATGAGGGATTCCTTATATAGTTGACTTGTTCTTGAGAAGGAAAGCTAAACATGTTAACGGGACACTCTCCATTTGCATGATAACTTGAACAAAAATACAAACAATTGGAGGGTGACTAATAGCATTCACATTAATAGTCTCAAATCTCTTGGAGAGGTCAGCCATTTGTTGGGTCAACAATTTATTCTGAGCTAAAATTGCATCTAGAGCTCCCACTTCCATCACACCCTTTTTAGCCATAACTCTATCCCCTTGGCTTTGGTAGTCATTGCTGGCCATCATTTCCAACAAATCCCATGCTTGCTCTGGTGTCTTGTGATTCAAAGCCCACCAGTTGGAGAATCAACATTGGATCTCATGTAAGGTAGCAGCCCATTGTAAAAAGATTGGACTTGAATCTAAAAATCAAAAGAGTGATGAGGGCATCTCCGCAATACATCATTGTTGTGGACACTACTTTACGTAAATAAAAATAAGTAATAAATATAATATGTAGAATAAGAAGGACGTGGGTTCATGGTTTAGGTGCATAGGTGACAATTTTTTTTGCAAAAGGAAATAGGAGAAATATGAGGGGCAAAGCAGTTGGAGATAAAAGAGTGCAGAGACGTGAGAGAGAAGGATGGGGTAGCAATTAGATATGAGAGAAAGGGAGAGAAACGTGAAGAAGGTGGAGATGAAAGTGAGAGACGTGGGTGCATGGGAAGAGTTGTAAGCTTAGTATAAATAAGAGAGATCTACACTAGAAAAAAAAAAAGGCAAGACAGAGATATAAAAGCAAGTAGCAACTGAAACAGAGAGCACATAGAAAAAGAAGCAGAGAAGCAGCAAGAGGCAAGGACCGAAACCAGCAGGAAGGAGAACCTGAAACCAGATACAGCAGCAGTGGAGAAATAAATCAAAGACAGCAGTGTAAAGAGACAAAGAATTAGCCACTACAGCAACCAAAAAGAACACCGATAAAAAGAAAAACATCAAGAGGTACCCAAATTACTCCTTTTTTTAGAGAGAGAAAGTTTCATTTTTTTAAAGAGAGAAAGTTCATTTTTAGAGAGGAAGAAGTAAAGATAGAGAAGAAATAAATAGAAAGAAGAGAGCATAGACAGAAAGAATGAGGATCCTATATCTTACTCTTTGTTTTTTTTTTTTTGGTAGTGTTAGTGTTTATATTTTTCTATTATCTTGTTTCATTTTGCTTATATGGTTATATTTAAGCTTCATAAGGGGAGAGGTGGTGGATTCCACCCCAATTACTAATTTCCTCCATTCCTAAAGAGAGAAACCAGCTTAGAGAGAGAAACAAAATTTCAGAGAGAGAAACATAATTTTAGAGAGAGAGATGAATCTATTTAGAGAAATAGAAAGAAGAATTTCCTACCTTAACCACTTTTTTTATTGTGAAATAGAGCCAATATCCATGGCTCTCCTCATGAACTAGAGAAGATAATGGGTTCTCTTGCTTTGTTTCGTTTTGAGAGGAAGAATGGGTTATGCATTTTACTCTTGCCTTTTTAGTTTCTATGTTTCTTTATTCTTTTGTCTTTTACTTGCTTTTTCCCATATTATCACTATNGTCAGGTGGTGGCTGGCGTGGTGGTGGGTGGACAGGTTGCCATGGTTCATCGGGAGCATGTGGTTCCATGAGATCCGGTGGCGGCAATGGAAACAGAGGAAAGACATTAGGGTTTCGCCGCATGGTGCGAATGACAGTGCGGTGCGTAGCATCTGTGGCTTGCATGGCCCGCACATAGTACTGGAACTGCCTGTTGCTTTGAAGTTCAAGGCGGGCCAGGCGTTGCTCCAAGAGCTGCATGTGAGCGCGGGTGTCTTGCTGATGCTGCTGCTGGATCTCTGAATTCTGCTGCAATTGATGAAGAACCCTGGAGTTCTGCTGCTGAAGCTCTGAATTCTGCCGGACGAGGTCCCTCACAAGGTGCTCCAAGGTGGACTCATGGCTAGGGTGAGGATCTGGTGGCGGAGGGATAGAGGGGCCAGCTGCTGATGGGGGGGGACCTGGAGCATGTGAAGCTGAGCCAGACAGAGATTCACATTCCCGCTGAAACTTGGCGAGGTAAGAAGAATCAAGAGGGCGTAAGGCTAAATACTTCTCTTCGCCATCTATAGAGACACCGGCTTGAATACATAGATGGGTAATCAAGCTGGGGTAAGGGAATGGCCGTTTGGAATTCTCTTGGGCAATCTGGTGGATGTGATCTTGAATTAAACGCCCAATGTTGACCGTCCCTTTTTGTAGAATGGTGAAGATGAGTATAGCTCGTGGAATTGTGACCTCAGAAGAGTTACTGGAAGGCAGCAGGTTGTACAAAATGAAAGAGTGCCAGGCCTTCGCGAGCGGGATGAGATCTACCCTTTTTAATTTGTTAGGCTTGCCGGCTCTGTCAGAAATCCAAGCTGCACCCTCACGGCAAATAGTGGTACACACTTGTTGTAGTGTGTACTCATCATGGCGACGTGCCATATAGCTGTCATAGGTGTAGCTCAGGGGTTCGTCACGAAGATCAAAATAGGCGTTAATTGTATTCTGGTGAAAGAGGATGTCATGACCCCGGACAAAGGAAGTCCAAGTCGGAGCGTTGCCAGAGTCGTCCCATGCATTAGCATAAAATTCCTTAACAAGGGCTGAGACGTTGGTCGACATTGGCTGACAAAGTTTCCCCCAGTTTTGCCTTTCAATGTATGAAGTGATCTCTTCACAAACCCCCGAGGTCAATTGAAAACCTCTTTCTCGCCACACTTCCCGTCCGACAATGAAAGTATAAAACCGTTGCTCATGGTCCGGTGATTTAAAGCGAGGGGTGGCCGAAGTAGATGAACCGGCTTGGGTACTTGCCCGAGATCTCTTAGATGAAGTACGGGGAGGCATAGCGATGTACCTTGAAATGGAAACCACAAAATGAATTTAGTTCAAGTGAAGCGATACAAGCGAACAACAAGCATTGAAGAAAAACACTTGAGGAATCAACAAGCATACCCATGTATTAAGAAACATGCATCATGTGAACTCAAGGATTCGGTCTCTTAAACATTTAGTAATACTACCCCACATAAGGAGTCAACAATCTTGTCACCCCCAAACTTGAAAGACATTAAGCATTTGAGCAGATTTTGAAGTAATTAGCAATGCAATCCAAGGAGCACTTTAAGTACTATCAACAAGCAATATGAAGCACCATGGCACTATAGTGTAAATATAAAATGAAATGAAATGCTAAGCAATTAGCAATGTTCAAGGAAAGTTAATGCTCACAACCCATGGTACAAGCACATTCCATGCACTCACCATCAATTTTACATTTGATCAAGTGAAAATAATGAAAGAAATCAAGTGATGCATGGCTTGAGAAAACAAAGTTTAAGACAAATGTTAGCATGTGATGACTTCCCAAGCATTCATGCACACCCAAGCAACTTCAATATCATGAGGTAAGCTCTTAAAAACTCCATGCCACATGCACATAACAAGAAAAATGCCCATTAGCTATGTGTATCACGCAACCCATTCACACACCTTCACTTAGGCATTTTAGCAAACACCTTGCATGCATAATGAAAAAACTAGAAAGTAAAGCACCCTTTGAAGATGCCCATCCTCCCTTAAGGCCAAATATTACCAAAAAGCATCCCACAATGCCCAAAAAATTCAAGTGAGATGAAAAGGGAAGGAATCCAAAAATGGGGTATATATACCCAAAGTTCAAAAATAGATATGTTCAAAGCAATCCATTAAGCAATTTGAGGAATTAAATTCCATAAATAATACAAGTACACAAAAAGAAACAAAGAAGGTAGAGAGATATACCGAAAATGCTTCCAAAATTTGAAAATTTTCTTTATGTGCTCTTGAACCTTTACTTGAAAAAGTGGAGAATGAGCTTGCAAAAGTTCTTTGGGTGAGGACAGAGGTGACCGAAAATGAAGGGGGAAAGAGTGGGTGGTGCGTGGAGGTGAAAATGGAGGGGAAATGGAGGGGAAATAGGTGGGGCAGTGGTGCTTGCTTGGAGGAGTTGGAAATGAAAATGGAGGAAGGGGAAGAAAGGGGAAGTGCGAAAGTGGGAGGTGGGAGGAGTGGGAAAGCTGATTTGGGGACTCTTTTGACTAAGCCAAAACGCATGGCTTCATAAAAAAATTTTGAAAGTTTTTTTTTTTTTTTTCACGCTGTAAGGCCAGTGCCCAGCGTTGGCTAGGCCGAGACTGGCTTTTGAAACACCATTCTCACCCACAAAGCTGGCGCTCAGCGCCACGAGGCTGGCGCTCAGCGTTGGCTTGGCCGAGAGGCTTCTTTTGGACCCAAATCAAATGCTTGAATGAGTTAAATCATTATACCACTAAGCAAAGTTCAAGTTAAGCTTAGTTTTAGCCCAAAATCATACATTTAACTTAGAAAGAACCAAAACACACTTCAAGCAAATTTAAACTAAGAGCAAACAACCACAAAAACAACATATTATATAAACCTAACACAACAACCAAGCAAAGAAAAACAACATAATTAAAGGGAAAGAACATCAAACTAAAAGGAAATAAACATAAGAACAACTAGTCATGCAAAGAAAAGGGAAATTAATTGCAATCAAAACTAAACAACCATTAAAGCGAATAGAGATAAAGAGCTTGGGTTGTCTCCCAAGAAGCACTTAGTTTATAGTCCTAAGTTGGACTTTCTCGGAATGGTTCACTTGGAATCTTCAAGGGTGAAGGAAGATTTGGGGAAATCTTTCACACCATCAATGTAGCTCTTGAGTCGCTGACCATTAACCTTAAACTTTCTGTTCATACTTTGAATTTCCACAGCTCCATGTGGGAATGCTTGAACCACGGTGAAAGGGCCCGACCACCTAGATCTTAATTTTCCAGGGAAAAGCCTCAAGCGAGAGTTGAAAAGAAGGACTTGTTGCCCAGGGACAAAGTCACGCTGCACAATATGTTTATCATGTCATTTCTTCGTCCGTTCTTTATAAAGCTTAGCGTTCTCGTAAGCCCCCTGACGAAACTCTTCCATTTCATTCAGTTGAAAACAGCGCTTCTCACCAGCAACTTGAAGATCAAAGTTTAGCTTTTTGGTGGCCCAATACGCATGATGTTCTAACTCAACAGGCAAATGGCAGACCTTACCAAACACCAACCGGTATGGGGACATACCAATTGGAGTCTTAAAAGCCGTGCGATACGCCTAGAGTGCATCATCAAGCTTTTTGGACCAATCCTTTCTGTTGGCATTTACTGTCTTTTCTAGGATCCACTTCAGCTCCCTATTTGAGATCTCCACTTGACCACTTGTTTGAGGATGATAAGGAGTGACTACCTTATGCTTTACCCCATACTTGGCCAATAAAGTCTCGAACTGCTTATTGCAGAAATGCTTCCCCCCATCACTGATAATTGCTCTCGGAGTTCCAAACCGAGTGAAAATATGCTTTCGGAGGAAAGTAACTACCACTCGAGAGTCATTGGTAGGTAATGCAGCAGCCTCAACCCATTTGGAGACATAGTCAACCGCTACTAAAATGTATTGGTTATTGAAGGAGGATGGGAAGGGTCCCATGAAATCAATGCCCCATACATCAAAAAGTTCTACTTCTAGGACAATGGTCAGGGGCATCTCATGACGGTTAGAAATATTGCCCGTCCGCTGGCATTTGTCACAAGAGGACACAAAGGTATGAGCATCTTTGAACAATGATGGCCAATAAAATCCCGACTGAAAAACTTTGGCAGCAGTACGATTAGCTCCAAAATGACCTCCATACTCTGACGAATGGCAACAATGAAGAATATGATCCATCTCCGCTTCAGGGACACACTTTCTGATGATCTGATCAGAACAATATTTGTAGAGAAACGGGTCATCCCACAAATAGTGCTTCACATCAGAGTAAAACTTCTTCCGCTGGTGACTAGTTTGCTCCGGTGGAAGTGTCTTGGTTGCTAGAAAGTTTGCAAAATCTGCAAACCAAGGGGACTGTCCAGCTTGGATACGATAGAGCTGCTCATCAGGGAATGCATCCTCAATTTGTGGAGTGGAAGGTGCCTGCTGCTCATGTGGTTCTAACCGTGATAAGTGATCCGCTACCACATTCTCTTTGCCTTTTTTATCTTTAATTTCAAGGTCAAACTCCTGAAGTAGAAGTACCCACCGAATGAGCCTAGGTTTTGCATCTTTCTTTTCAATCAAGTACTTGATAGCTGAGTGGTCAGTAAAGACTATCGTTTTGGTGCCAATCAAGTATGGCCTGAACTTATCAAATGCAAAGACCACAGCCAATAGCTCCTTTTCAGTGGTGGCATAGTTCATTTGTGCGGGATTCAAAGTGCGACTCGCATAGTAGATGGCATGAAAATGCTTAACCCGACTCTGTCCTAAAACAGCCCCTATGGCAAAATCACTAGCATCGCACATCAACTCAAAAGGGAGATCCCAATCCGGAGCTACAATAATAGGAGCAGAAATTAAGGCTTTCTTCAGAACCTCGAATGCCACTAAACAATCTGCATCAAATAGGAAGGGAACCTCCTTAAGAAGTAAATTACACAGGGGTTTTGTGATCTTGGAGAAATCCTTAATAAACCGTCTGTAGAACCCAGCATGCCCCAGAAAACTTCGCACACCTTTAACCGTGGTAGGAGGAGGTAATTTTTCAATGATGGCAATCTTTGCCCTATCCACTTCAACACCAGCAGCAGAGATTTTGTGGCCCAAAACGATGCCCTCCGTCACCATGAAGTGACATTTTTTCCAGTTGAGCACCAGATTTGTTGCCTCACACTTTTTGAGAACTGATGAGAGATTGATCAAGCAAGTGTCAAAGGACTCCCCAAAGACTGAGAAGTCATCCATGAAAACCTCAATGAAACGTTCCACCATATCAGAAAATATCGCCATCATGCACCGCTGAAAAGTGGCCGGTGCATTGCATAACCCAAAAGGCATGCGCCGGAAAGCGAAAGTACCATAAGGGCAGGTGAAGGTAGTCTTCTCTTGGTCTTCAGGTGCGATGGAAATCTGATTATAGCCAGAATACCCGTCCAAAAAGCAATAGTAAGGATGTCCAGCTAGCCGATCGAGCATCTGATCGATGAAAGGTAGAGGAAAATGGTCCTTTCGAGTGGCTGTGTTGAGCTTCCTGTAATCGATACATACTCGCCACCCTGTCACCGTCCTTGTAGGAATTAACTCATCCTTCTCATTTTTTATCACTGTTATCCCACCTTTCTTAGGAACCACTTGCACCGGACTGACCCACTCACTGTCGGAGATAGGATAGATGATCCCTGCATCCAGAAGCTTCAGTACCTCTGCTCTCACTACTTCTTTCATGTTAGGGTTCAATCGCCGTTGGTGTTCCACAGACGGTCGGTAACTATCCTCCATCAGAATCTTGTGCATGCACAAAGAAGGGCTTATACCTCTGATATCAGCAATGGACCACCCTATGACGGTCTTGTGCTCCCGAAGCACTCTCAGTAGCTTATCTTCCTGATCGGTCGTCAAAGAAGCAGAAAGAATGACTGGCAGAGTAGATGAGTCTCCCAGAAACCCATATTTCAGATGCCCAGGTAACTGTTTGAGCTCTAAAGTCGGTGGCTTGTGAATGGATGGCACTGGTCTACTGGCCCCTTTCCCTAGCTCTTCAAAGGAACGGTGGATAAAAATAGGAGCGGTGGCCTCAAGTTGACTCACAACCGCTCGAATCTCTGGATCATCAGGAGGAGAACTGCCAAGCAAGCATGCCTCAAGCGGTTCTATAGGACTTGTCCCTCTAGCAAGATCTCTGGTACACTCATCAATGGTGTCAAGTCTGAAGCAGCTATCACCATCCAAGGGGTACTGATGAACACACTTTTTATACAATAGTTATTCCTCATACTTAGTCTAACTTCAGATGCCCAGGTAACTGTTTGAGCTCTAAGGTCGGTGGCTTATGAATAGATGGCACTGGTCTACTGGCCCCTTTCCCTAACTCTTCAAAGGGACGGTGGATAAAAATAGGAGCGGTGGCCTCAAGTTGACTCACAACTGCTCGAATTTGTGGATCATCATGAGGAGAACTCCCAAGCAAGCATGCCTCAAGCAATTCTATAGGACTTGTCGCTTTAACAAAATCTCTGGTGCACTCATCAATGGTGTCAAGTCTGAAGCAACTATCACCATCCCAGGGGTACTTCATGGCTTTGAAGACATTGAATGCTACTTCCTCATCTTGTACCCACAAAATTAACTGTCCTTTTTGCACGTCAATCAGAGTCCTCCCAGTAGCTAAGAATGGTCGACCAAGAATAATTGGGATTTCTTAGTCTTCCTCCATGTCCAGAACAATAAAGTCAGCAGGGAAGATGAACTTATCCACCTTGAGTAGGACATCTTCAATGATACCCCTGGGGTACTTGATTGATCGGTCAGCTAACTGCAATGAGACTGTCGTAGGTTTCGCTTCTCCAAGACCCAATTTCCGGTAAACAGACAAAGGCATCAAATTAATACTAGCACCTAAATCACAAAGAGCTTTACCGAAAAAAGAATTACCAATAGTACAAGGTATAGTAAAACTCCCTGGATCTTTTAATTTAGGTGGTAGTTTCTTTTGAAGAATAGCGCTGCACTCCTCAGTAAGTGCTACAGTCTCAAAGTCTTCCAGCTTCCTCTTGTTTGACGGTATATCCTTCATAAATTTGGCGTAACTGGGCATCTGTTCAAGAGCATCAGCAAATGGTATGTTGATGTGAAGCTTCTTGAATACTTCCAAGAACTTAGAGAACTGTGAGTCTAGCTTTTTCTTTTGCAATCTCTGAGGGAATGGTAGAGGTGGAACATAGGGGGAGGATTGTCTGGAAACAATTTAGATGTATTCTCCACAGGTGCTACTGGAGTCTCCACTGGAATGGTGTCTTTCATCTCAGGCTCAACTGGCGTACACGGGAGCTTCTTGATAGTGTCAGAAGGTTCATCCAACGTCTTACCACTACGAATGGTAATGGCCTTGATGTGTTCCTTGGGGTTAGGAATGGTATCACTAGGTAAAGAGCCCCTAGGTCTTTCAGCCAATTCCCTTGCCATCTGCCCCACCTGAGTCTCTAATTTCCTGATGGATGCATCTTGATTCCGAAACCCACTCCTTGTTTCATCCATAAACATTGCGGTTTTTTGAATGAAGGCTGAGGTTTGGGTTGTTAATTTCTCTAGTGCACTTTCCAAAGAGGAATTCTTCTCATTAGGTTGGGGTTGTGAAGTTGAACTTGGAGGAGGCTGTTGTGGTGACTGATAGGAGTAGTTAGATCTTTGAGGAACTCCTTGATTGCCCTGATTGCCCCAAGAGAAATTTGGGTGATTCCGCCACCCTAGGTTATAGGTTGGGGCATATGGATTATTCTGAGATCGTGGGGGATTACCCATATAGCTGACTTGCTCTTGAAAAGGAGAGCTAAACATATTACCAGGACACTCCCCATTTGCATGATAACCAGAACAGAAATCACATACAATTGGAGGGTGACTAACAGCATTCACATTCATAGTCTCAAATCTCTTGGAGAGGTCAGCCATTTATTGGGTCAGCAATTTATTCTAAGCTAAAATTGCATCTAAGGCTCCCACTTCCATCACACCCTTCTTATGCATAACTCTATCCCCTTGGCTTTGGTAGTCATTGCTGGCCATCATTTCCAACAAATCCCATGCCTGCTCCGGTATCTTGTGATTCAAAGCCCCACCAGCTGCAAAATCAACATTGGATCTCATGTAAGGTAGCAGCCCGTTGTAAAAAGATTGGACTTGAATCCAAAAATCAAACGAGTGATGAGGGCATCTCCGTAATACATCATTGTATCTCTCCCAGGCTTCACTCAATGATTCTCCCTCTTGTTGACGGAAGGAGGTGATTTCATGTCTCAATCTGGCTGACTTAGCTGAAGGGAAATACCGAGTTAAAAATTTTTGTACTAAGTCCACCTAGGTGGTGATACTCCCTCTTGGTTGAGACTCCAGCCAACTCCTAGCTTTATCCCTAACAGAGAAGGGATATAACCTAAGTCAAATAGCGTCATCGTGAACCCCATTAAGCTTAACTGTGTCGCATATTTGGAGAAAACTCGCTATATGAGCATTAGGATTTTCTATGGCAGAACCACCAAACTGATTTTGCTGCACCAGCTGAAGCAAAGATGGTTTAAGTTCAAAATGATTGGCGTTAACTGGTGGTCTTGTTATACTGGTCCCATATCCCTCAGCTGTGGGAATGGAATAGTCCATTAGAGTTTTAGGTGGAGGATCAGGTCTCCCTCCTTGATCTTGATCTGCCATAGCCTCAGGTTGTGATTGCCTTACTTCCCTTGTTTGCTTGTGAAGTCTCCGAGCTATCTTTTCGATCTCAGGATCAAAAAGCAATGAGTCAGGATGAAGAGTACCTCGCATGCACCAAGTTTCTATGGAAGATATTAGTAACCTTGAAGAATCAATAAAAGAATAAAGAATAATTGATTAAAAGAATTCAATTAACAAAAAAATAAGTTTCCAAACTAGGACCTTATTAGTTACTATTAATATTGCTAAATACCGTAAATCCCCGGCAACGGCGCCAAAAACTTGTTGTAGATTTTGCTACCGGCAAGTATACCGGGCCACACAAGTAATATAAAAGTGAGTAGAGTATCGTCCTCAGGGATTTGACGTAGAGCAACCAACATATGTCAGTAAGTGAAATAACTGATGTGGATTTTACTACTGGCAAGTATACCGGGCCACACAAGTAGTATATAAAAGTGAGTAGAGTATCGTCCTCAGGGATTTGACGTTAGCAAGTACCAATTTCACTAACAATGATTCTATTTGGAATGATAAATGTTTTGGTTTGGAGAAAGATATATCTAAATGATTATGAACAATCAAATAACTAAAGCTAGATAATAAGTCTCAACAACTTGACAAAAATTATGGTTGAAGAGATTAACAAGGAAATAAAGAAAGTTACGGGTTAATTTCACTTGGTTTGGACTCCGATTATTTCATAGACAAAACAACCTTTGAATTACTGAAGAATACATTATCTTAGCTACAAATCCTTTGTTCTTGACTAATTTCCCTAATTTGATTGAACTCAATCCCTTGGAGAAACAATCCTATTCATAGACAAATTAACCTTTGAATTACTGAAGAATACATTATCCTTGTTACAAATCCTTTGTTGTTGACCAATTTCCTTAATTTGATTGGACTTAATCCCTTGGAGAAACAATCCTCCCTATCCCAACTAATTGCCCAATTCCTTGGTACAATTAACTTGTCTAGGTGATTAAGCTCTAGGAAATTAATTAAAGACCACATAAACTAAGTTATTTATTCCTAAATTAACTTGATTTATGGTAGAAATTACAAGAGCATACTCATATCTTACTATCCCTAGCATCAATATGAGTCAATAAATCATTCAAATGGTAGCTAAGCATTTAAAGGCATTAAGAGCGGTAAAATCTACTCTAACAAAGAGACTTGCATCAAAATAACTTCATTCAACAGTAAAACTTCATCCAAAACCTAGCTACATCAATCCCCTAACAAAGAGGGTTTAGCTACTCATAATTAAACTAGAAATAACAGAGAAATAGAGTTCATAATGAGAGAGAAGAGTAAAAACTAGGAGAAATCCGAGTCCCAATCGTCACCAATCGATCCCAAGCTCCCTCCTTTAGCTCCTCTACGGCGCCTCTGCTCTCCCTGTCTCTAGATCTCTCTATTTTTCTGTTCTTCTTGCTTTTATAGGTAGGTTAAGTCAAGAGAAAGATGAAATGACACATTAGACCCTGACGCCAGTGTTGGGCGCTACGAATCCAGCGTTGGGCACTGGGTCACTGCTGAAATGGCTACTTCGCTGCCTTTCTGGCGCTAGGCGCTGGGAGGCCAGCACTGGCCGCTGGAGGGGCAGCATTGGGTGCTGTTTCTTGGCTTCCTTCCATCAGCTTGGTTCTTAACACTAAGTGCCCATCTTCAATCTCCTAATGTTCTAACCTATAAAAACAATAAAAATGGACTATTAATGAACTAAAAATATGGTAGGAAATTAAATAAAACTAAGAGATTGACACGAACTAAGTCTACAAAATAACTAGACAAAATGGCACACATTCAAGCAAAACTAACTTAAGAACTAGCTAACTTAAGCATAATTAGAGTATAATAATTCTATTTCATAGAATTATCACTTAACATTGTGACAAACTTTATATTAGAAAATTAAAAGCGTTGGTATTCAGGTAATAAGTTTCAAAACATCGATATTTAATTATTTTATTATCTAAATTTCATTATTCTAGTCATTATATCTGCTCACAAATTATATATATATATATTGATAAGAGAATATTTTCTGCAATGGGAAAAAAAAATCTGAATAGAAGATTACTTGAAGGGAGATAAAGAGAGAAGTAACATAACTTGAAAAGAGATCAGTATCAAAAACAATGAAAAACCCAACATAAATATGAAATAAATTGAGGAAGAGATTAGACCTTGATGGGCGTAAAAAACTAAGAATGCCATTGCATAAAAAACTTGATTCAATCTCAAAATTCTTTGTTTCTTACCTTACAAGGGATCGAGCAGAAACAGTGGCTATGATTTGGATTTCAAACGACAAACGAATATTTTCAGGGAGAGAGGCGTGATAAGGGGGATGTGGGGTTCTGGGTTTCTTTGGTTTAGGGCTTGGTTGCTGAAGGTTTTAATTTAATTGACTGGTATGTATTGAGGGCTGGGATCAAGCCTACATGTTATTTATTGTCTCAAACAGCTTGGAGCTTTAAAGAGAATTTATGAGAATTTGCCATGTAAATTGATGATGTATTTTCTAGTGGTTTTCAGTATTCTCTAAAATTATTTGAGAGAGGATGACATGTGGAAATCAAGTTTTTTAGCATTATCTATAATATAGATCGAATTAATTATAAATTGGCCATACTAAGTTACCAATTTATTCACAATGTTCGCTTGGAATGTTCACTCAGAAATAGGAGCCCACGTTCAATTCACTGAAATCTAGATCTCAAACGAAGTTAATAATAAGTGGGTTTAAGATCCTTGGTTATGAAGGTACTTTAACCAGCAATCATTAATTGAACTAACTTTATTGAATTGGTAGAAACAGTTCAAATATTGAAGAGAAGTGTAACAAACAATCTTAAATTGAATAAACGAAGAACAAAGAAATAAACTGAAATTTCAAATGAAAGCAAGGAAACTGCAAAAGAAACAAGTAAAAATGGTGGTAAATGGGAATGACTTTTTCTTTTCTTGCATACTTGATACTGGTAACTTTTAGCTGGTGCTCCATCCACTACTGCATGTGCTGCGAAAGCCATCTAGTGTTAACTCTGACGTTATGCTCAACTTCCCCAGTAATCGTAATCTTAGGAAGCTAACAAAATAAAAATGTACTTGGTTATGACTTCTTGACTCAACGAACATGACTTGATAAGCAACACAAAAAACAGATAAAAACAACACATATACACCTAAGCCAACACAAACTAACTATAAAGTACAGTGCCCTTGTTGTCTTCTGCTCCCATGTGGTTGATCCATTGCCAAGATTTCTGATTTGTGCTTCTTGGCAGGATTAGCAGCTATCATCGAATCAAAACCTTGTTTCCTATGATAAGATACTGGAATAGTACATTCATTGATGGCATGCAAGGAGTACGATGTTTGCGATGCTTTCATCCAACTGTTGGCGTGTTTGGTTTTGCATTGCATTAGATTGAAACTAATTTTTTGATTTTGTCGGGTGAGCAAATGCCAAATTGACCAAGCTGGAATTGAAGGTGGCATCACCTAATATGCAAGAATCTTGACTGAGTATAACCCTTTCGTACCATAGAGACAGTTTGAAACTGCTGTCTTGCAGAATGCAAATGCCTATTTACGAGAACTTGCAGCTAAGGTTGTTTGGGTGCATTACTGGCACAGAATGGCTGTATATATGTTATCCAAGCAATGGCAATTTTTTTTTTTTTTTCTCTGCTGAAATTACTGAAGGAAAAACTTGGTTCCTATCTGGATGGGATTAATGACGATTGGGTCAAGCATGTCATTGATACAATTTATAAGTCGATTTAAGTGATATGAACTGTTTCATTTACCTTCGAGGGTAACCTTCTACCTCAGTGAAGCCCATAGAGTGGAAGAGTATTTAATAATCTCCCCACTCTATGGAGAATTCTTTTTAGTAGCAAGACATTTAAACTTCTCTATAGACTGCAGTAGCAACACAAAAAAAAAATGTCATCATGTGATGACTCAAGCTATCCTAATTGCGATGGTGCCATCGTTAAATTGGAAGAATTGTCGTTATTTTTGGGTTTATAGGTTTTTCCAGAAAAAAATAAACTATTATCTTCGTGTAGTTTAGGCATTTTGTGGTCAGCATGGTTCCCTGACTAGTTTCATCCTATCAACTTTCTGCAGGTAATGCTAAATGATGATAAAGTGGGAGGATCATGTAGAAATTGTGGAGCCAAAAGAGGGCAAGGTCCATGCGAGGAACAAAGCCAATATTCTTAATCTTGATGATGTATACTTTTGGGAAGGAGCTTAAAAGGTTCCCTCATTGCCCGTCACTCCAGGTTTGGCAATCTGAGTTAATTATACAAGTTTATTCCAATCTTCACGTTTTATAGGAAGAGAAAGATGAATAAAAATGGTTTCTTGTTGCTTACATGATGCTCCTAATGACCTGACTAGTTGTAAATATGTCAAAGTACACTGCATTGCACGCAGTATCTTACGGATTATTAAGCTTGTTCAATATCCTAATTGTTGGCATTAATTCTCATGCGAAACAGAGAATGGCTAAGAATGATTTCACTTGTGATTGGTTGTGTTTCTAACAAGGACACTAGTATTTTAACCTAGTTGATGTTTTAGGTTTGAGAAGTCAAATTTTAAGCAAATCTTGCATTGAATATACTAAATGACGTATAACCTAACGTAAATATCTGTCCCAAGCCCAAAATGGTTTAGAGGCCCACATTACATGATCCTAAATATCTAGGCCCAATATATTGTAACTTTCATTTCTCTTATAAATATTTCATTATTTAACAGGTATACAGACTTTTGACTTTTCTTTTATTTATTAACTTTCTTAGCTCGAACCGATTTAACTTGATCTTCGAAATCTGAGTATAACAACTTGGCCCATAGTTCACTTTTGTTTATTGTGTAGCTCGAATCATATTTTATACTGGATTTTGAGCCCTCCACTCGACCTCTAGCTCTATACAAGCACTGTCTAATAATATTGAGATGCTTTTTAAAACCTGAGAATGTTATATTTAAATTTGGAGTAGCCAAAGTAGCAAAAGTAAAGGATTGAATCTTCGTTAATGCACATAAAAATTGAATCACTGGGCCCACAATTACTGCCTGTAGTACAACCACCTTATGCAACGCTCAGACGTTGCAAATTTTTCAAAGAAAAATTCTAATTGTTGTTGATATAACTTAGGTGTCCTGAAACCATTTGGGCTGATAATTGGGCTTTGTATTTTTAACATTTGCAAAAGCTATATGGGCTAAAGTTCTAGATATTGTGAGCTGGGCTATTCACAAACAATTAAAAGAATAGTGTAGGCCTTATTCAAGTTCGAAGAAGCACGGAACCAGATAATCTAATTTTATAATATTATATGAGTATGTCATATTATAATAATATGATAAATATACATAATTTTTATATTTTATTAGATATAAAATATAATTTATCTTATTTTCTTAAAACAAATTTAAAGACAACTAACTTGTACACATATTATTCACGCATTAGCTATTCTCATGTAATATGATATACTATATAAATATCAAAAGTATCTCAGACAATCTAATTCTACAATACTATATGTGCATGTCATACTACACTAATATGATAAATATACATAATTTTTATATTTTATTGGATATAAAATATAATTTACCTTATTTTTTTAAAACAAATTTAAAGACAATTAACTTGTATATATATTATTCACTCATTAGCTATTTTTATACAGTATAATATACTATATAAATATAAAAAATATCTAAAAAAAACCTCTCAAAATTTATACAAAACCCTGTTTCTATTAAGAAGAAAAATAGTCCTCATTTTATAAAATATATAACAAAAATTATTAGATACTTCTAGTGAATGCACATCGCAAGACACAAAAATGTGCATTATGTGTGGGATTTACTCTTTTAAGTGTCAAAAAATGTACATAACACCAATGTATAGAATAATTATTCCATTAACGAGAGGAAGTGCCTCTCTGTGTTAGATATGTAACTGAGGGATTTACTCTTCACCGCTCATGCTTCCACCAGTTTAGATTTCAATTCATTTTGACTTTTTATACTATTTGAGCTGTCTAACTTAAAGAAAACAGAAAACCAGTGAGCTCACAAGAAAAAAGTCAAAATTTTTAATTGTTTAGTTTCAGTTGATTTCTTCCTTTCACTTTCATACTGAAGGCTGGCTCCAATTGGCCAGTCTTTCAGATAGTATGGTACTCCCCCATGCATGTGGTACCTTTGCCTCTCTTGTTTGGTATCATCCAATGGCTATGAGAAATCAGATTCTGCTTCGATCACCACTTTCGATCAATTTCCAAGATAGCGATTCTGAATTCTGCTCAGTAGTGATCTTCGATCAATTCTCGAGAAGGTGACTCTTCTGCTTACCGTCGAATTTGGGCATAATCAAAAGTAACTGAAATATCGATTCCAATCCCTAGACGCAGAGTTCAATAGCTCGAAGTGAGAAGCTCAGAAGGTAAACTCCTTTCTTTCTCTCTCTATTTGCCTTTCTCGTAGTGGAAATTTTGAACACGGCAGCGGTTATTAGATAGAAGTAGATGTCCTGTGTTATCTTGATTAATTTTGATGCCTTTTCTTTTAAAATTAGAATGCTTTGAGAATATCTATTTTATGTTATTCTGCAAGTTTGAGGTAATATGTATACTTGAATTGCTAGTGCCTATTAATCACTTTATAGGGATTTGCTTTGGTTGATCAATTTTCTTAGCTCAGAAGGTCACTCTTAATCTACTTTCATGTTCATTACTTTGAGGACAAATGCTGTTGGATTTTTGGTTTGGAATTGGGATTTTGCTTATTTTTTCTTGGTTTGCTATGTTGGAAGTTTTTTGTTGATTGCTGTGGTTGTTGTTGGTCATTTTGTCTTAACAGTAAAGTATTTCATTTCATTGGAATAAACCTTAATATGATTTTAGCCTTCTCCTGCTTGATTTTCTATAGTCATAAGATGCCTCTGTTTGGTTTCTGTCTTCTGAATTTTTATGTGTAATACACTGAGGGCATTAGCTAGCTTGGTGTGCTACTGACATCATATAGACTTAGGCTCACCCATGAAGTGTTTGATCAAAATATTCATTGAATTATGTGACTGGAAATCAATTATTTTCATGACTTAAATTACACAAACATGCTTATCTAAGTTTGCAAGATGGAGAATCTGCTACCTCGGTATTAACATGGCTGATTAATTACTGCAATCATATTATGACTGACTGCATATTGCGAAATCAACTTACACAAGTTTGCGGGAAAATTGACTTATAAAACAAAGTTTTTTCTTAAAACTTCCTAAAAGTAGTTGTGGTTTTGTCAATGAAAATATGATGTTTGTAAGTTTTGACATGACCTTGCATGTAGTTACCTACTTATGCATATTGATATCTACTAGAATCATAATCTTTGAATTGCTACAGAGATTGTGAGCATAGCATGCATTACATCTGCCAAATACATAAGGAGTACAAATGTACAACCACATTACAAATGCTTTAAATATCCTGTCTTATTGCCTATTGAACAGTGTCATTAACAACAATAAACTATGAGCACAAGCTTGTCTTCACCCTGCTTTATAACATATTGGTATAGCCCGACATGTGCATAGAGACACGCAAATTTTTATTTCCAAATACAGGAGGGACTGAACCGGATTCTTGTGACTAGTAGTTGCGCAATCTTCTTGTAATGAATTTTGTGACAATTGAAACCCTTCACATAACCCTCACCACACTTATGCAATATCCATGCTTCTATCATGCATAGAAACTACTCCTTATCTCCATTTACCACATAAAAATGAAGGTTCTTGGCCTTCCTTTCCTTCAAAAATGCTAGGGTCTGGTCTCGATGATTTTTCTTTGAAAATGCCTAAAGTGTTGCTTATATCTGCATGGTCCAGAAAATTTCCTAAAAGACTGAAATGCATATGCAATGAGTTCTATTACATTTATCTTCGGGTTTCTTTTAAATCCTCTGCGACAAGAAAGTAGGAGGACACTTTTCCAACCTGTATTTGCATTTGTGGCATAAAAACTTTTTAACCACTATGCATCACCATGTTCAGCTCACATATACAATTGTTTGTTTACTCATACGTAGTTCAGCCATATATAAGGCCTTCAGGAAAATATTTTTAGAGCAAAAAAGCTTTTTCTGTGCATAACTACTCAAGAATATGAGTTCCCAGTACCAAACACATTTTGAACTAGATATATGGATTCTTCTTTGGCATCTATAAATATAAACAAAATACTGCAAAACTTCCACAGTTATTTGTGAGTCCCTACATATATAGAGAAATGTTATTAGGCTTCATTGCATGACATCTACTTATTGTTTGAATGAAAGATTGCTGCTACCATGATTCTAGCATGAAACTCTGATATGTGCTTAACATGTTGTGGGATTGTGCCTACTTTGTCATACTAATAACCAGAGATTCAAACAAATTTGGAGCTTGAAGCTTGAAAAATCAAACATTGATGCTAACTGTTTGACGAAATGTCTGAATACCTGCACATTCATTCTAATGCAAGGCATGACTATAGCACTGATCAGTAACATGATATTTAGAAATTGACCATCATATTAGTGTGCATAGCAAGCATTGGGAGAACACCATAAAACATGAGGAATTTTGGAGATACCATACACTTTGATCCATTGCTGCATAAAAAAAATTTCAAGGCATGCTATTTGCATATTTCGCATGTCATCTAGATTTTCCAAATTGAAACATACTTACTCCCATGTGGAGAACAAATACTTACAGAGATATATGCCATGAATATTATCATTGTGCCATTTCAAGATTATCCAACCAACAAGTTCTATATTTCTAAATACTCAAACTCCACACTATTGGCTTCCCTCCTTGTTTTGAAAAATTTGTAAGTGCTTTGAGCATACTGCAGCATGATATGACTGCAGAAGCCTGCGCACAGATTATTGATTTTCATATCACTTGCAAAGAGATAGCAGCACGTTTTATCATTTTGAGCAATACACATGCATATGACAGCAACTTTCTTGCAAGCCAAATTTGAGGTTGGACCCATAGTATAACATGCTTGTGGCTTGATTTATATCTTATAGGCACAAATTGCTAGATTGCCTTTTCTAACATAAGTATACAATCGCTTGTTTTTTAATTAGCTAGTTTAATCATCTTCTGTTTGCAGGATGCCTCCTCATTGCATAAGCCAATTATCTTCCATTTTATGCTTGTGTGATATTTACTGTGTTGGGGGGCTAAGTCTCTCCCTCAAGAAGGAGTACATGGCAATAGAGATGTAGTATTGTTCTAGCATGGTTTAATTCCTGTTTATATGCATAAAGCTTTGGTCTCTTCAAGATTACATCTGCATGAGATGCATGTTCACATCCATTAACTACTCAACAGTTTCTTTTCCAGTAGACCTCAATTTTCTTACCATTAATTTCACTTCTAGTTTGGAGTAGTTTTCTACCACTAGGAGTTATTGCATTCATTTTCACGCTGCTTGATAAAGATGCTAAAGACATTGTTATTCTCTCATGGTCAATGCCCAATTCTAAAACCACTTTAGATAGATGCATTTGGATTTCTTCTGGAATAGAGTTGTCTTTTATTGCTAATTAATTAATAAAAGCACGGGTTTTCCTCTGTTAATATCATGCATGCATATGTTGGCTTCCAATACAGGATTAGTTGTTTTCAACCATTAGCAGCATTTTCTGTAAGAGATTATGCAGTATTTATGCATATCAGGTTGCTGGAGGTTTTGACCTTTGAGGGTGGTGTATATATTGTGCTCGAATATTTTGATCTTGATCTGCATGAATTTATGCACGTTCAAAGCATTCCTAAGGATCAATTGCAAATTAAAAATATCCTGCAGCAGATACTTTCCAGAGTAGCATACTGCCATTCTGATAAAATTGTTAATGGAGATTTGAGTTCTGAGAATTTTCTTATTGATCATACTAACAATATAGTGAAGCTAGCAAACTTTGAATCTGCTGGATTATTTAAAGTTCTTCCAATTTAATATGATTGTCAAGTAAGATGTTCTGACATTCTTTCCTGATAATAATATTAATTACTGTGAAAAATAATTGGAGTTTCCTGTATGAACTTAATAAGACTAAAGCTATGCGCTAGAGAGGGTTATTTGGACAGAAGTCATATCACACTATCTTTGGGCATATTGCAGTGCGCCGTCCTACTATATCAATTTCATTTTATCATTTGAGTGGTATAGACAGGTGCATGATGTTATTCTCTATTGCATTTCCAGGTTTTATATTTGAATTGCTCTTAAGCTAAGGGCATTGTCATATTTGGCACCTGTAGTGAAGACAAAATTTGAACTAGAAATACATAACATGAGATGCTGTATTTGATTATAAATATGCTAGTGATGGGAACACACACATGCTTATGACTATAGTTCACTGCATGCGAAATTTAAGCTTGAGCTCATAGCATGAAAAATCTGGCTTTATAAGCAGAACCTTTCACTTAAATTTTAATCTATCCAGCTATCTTTGGTACAGCATCTCATATTATTTATGCTGCAACATGTTTAGAAAATCTGCATGGCTAAACTGTGAACCAGTCACTTTATATGCATTACACGTATAGCTCTTGGGTAGAACCGAGAGTGCTAGTTGAAAACTACCAGGTGCACCCAGACTACGCTTTTAAATTCCTCTTCAACTGATGTTGTAAATCACCTACATGCCAAATTCAAGCTTGGATGCACACTCATAGGAATAGGACAACTACTCAAAGTGAAAGCCAACAGTTGAGAACCTCCAGCCACATGGCATTATGGTAACTTTTCTTTCTTACTTTTTTCTTCTCTAGGTACGAGCTAGTACAAATTGTTTAGTCTGGCACTGGACCTCACAAAAAATTAGCCATAGTGCACTGCTGCAATATGAAAAGCATAAACATTGCAAATGTGGATTTCACTCTTATATTAAATATATCATGTTTGACACAGCACAACTTCATGCCTGCTACCATTCAATAAGACTAGGCTACTTGAAATGCAGGCACTATAAAGAGAATTATGCTCAACTCTTATATGTTCAGCCACATATAAGTGATAAAAATGCTTATGTGTTTATTCCTTCAATATATCAAAGACTGATATTAAAATTTCATTTACTGACACATGTTTTTTGCTGGAATTATGAGGAACTTAGTCAGAGGACTCTAAACACAGACCTGGCTATGCTGTGACGACAGCTCCAGCCCCAGGATCTGACTTGCCAGAGACCATCTAGAAGACGTTAAACAAGGGCTTGGCTGAGCCATGAGACAAGATCCGGCCCCCAAGTCCTCCAACCGTCCATAGGACGTTAAGCAGGGGTGCGGCAGAGCCATAAAGCTCCCGCAGCCCTGAACCGTCCATAGGATGTTAAACCGGGACACGGCAGAGCCATAAATTGCTAGCATGGAAGAAGCAATGATGAATCAAATTGGGGATGCAAACATTCAGCACACACTTCTTCTTGATTGGTAAGATAAGCGTTCCTAGCAATGTTTCTTGATTGATGGCATGGCCTGTGAAAATTTTACATAACATCTCATGTCTACATCTACAATCTAATTTGCAAATGATGTTGCTGCTTGATGGCATGACTAAATTCTACTCTGTAGCTAACACATTAGCTCCTACTTCTTGTTACTTGCTTAATTGATATTTGGTGAATGGTGAGCTGGATGGTGTGTATGTCAGGGTGAGAGTGAAGAAATAATTGGATATCTGACTTTAACTTATTACTTTTTTTGTAACACACTACAAATACAACACTTTGAAATACATTTTTCTTACCTTTATTTTTCCGTAATGCTCCCTGTATTTTAACTGCAACTATGATGATATTTTATCTAGCCTAACCTTATTAGTTGCTTAATCTGACCTTTTTGACTTTTTCTGGATATTTTCTACCATCATAGAACTTTCTAATTATTACAGCATCATATTTTTATCACGAATATTTTATACTTTATCTATTGCATTGCATGTAAGTATTTACTTGAACTTTTTAATTTCTAAAAAACATTAGTAAAATCCAACATAAAAACATCACATCAATAGCACATTTGGACACGGACTGAAATCTATGGAATCGGAATGAGAATGGAATAGGAATGAAATGAGTTAGAATGGAATGGCCATATCCACTTCAAAGTTTAGTAGCTTTATGGAATCAAGGTGGAATGGAATGAAAATGATTCGTAAAAAAGATAAATATCCCTTATTAGAAAATGATTTTGTGAGTGTTAAATAAGTTGTATTTAATAAGGCTAGTTTAGGTCATTATGTAAAATGAATGAGGATATGTTAGGAAAAGAATGCATTAATTACATGGAATGCAGCATGGAATGAGCAACGCTACCTCTCAAGGTGGAACTGCTTATTTTCATTTCTATGGAATTAGGCTTGGAAGGGAATCACCATTTCATACCTTTTTTTGCTACCAAACATAAGAATGCTCATTCCATAGAATAGAGTATAGAACAGAATAGCCATCCCGTGTACCAAACAAGCACCAAGACTCAACATACTAGAAATTTCATTAGATTAAACCACACAAGTAAGTTAGGGCTCCCAGGTCTCTTTAAAACCTCTCTCTTTAACAAAGGACAAACTAACGAATGCTAGTCAACGGAGACCGTGAAAGGTTTCTCACTTTGCTTGAATGTTGTCCTTCAGCCAAGCTTGCATGCACGACTATCCTCCTTCCTTCATGCTCAGGTTTTTTGCGTCTTTTTCTCTATGTCGGTTTCAAATACAGCACCGTTGGTGAATTTTATTATGAGAACTTTATTACAATACTTCTAAAAGCCAGAAAATTCTATTACGTTGCTGCTAAAGGCCAATAGAATTTATTTCAATGCTTGTTCAACATTTTAAAAGTTATCAACATTTTTCTTATGTACCTAAATTTACTATATCATGTCGGCTTCATACTCCCCTAATTTAAGAAGATAAAAGTACCTGCCATATGTTGAAATAGAAGCAAAACTGGAGGTTTAGGTACTGCTTTCTTAATAAAATTATCTTCGATATATGAATTCTGCTTTGTCTAATTTGATAATATGTTTTCTCCCTTTCCAATTTTTAACACATTCTACTTGTATTATTTCTGTAGTCTTACAATCCACGTTATAATAATACATAAGGAAATGTCAAGAAATTAAGGACAACATGAGGAAATCACCAGTTCCCGAGCAATAACTGAAAAGACAATTACAAATTAAAATGAAGCAAAAGAAATCACCAGTCCACAATTCTTGAGAGTAACTGACTGTCCTATCGCCTTTCCATCTGAAAGAAAAACTTGAAACCTGCCAGATTGAAATGATTTAATTCCAAGAAAATTTATTTAGAGATCCATGTGAACGCATTTGTGTACCTATTGATCCAGAAATTAAGACCAATAAATGTATTGAGAATAAGAATTCTGAACTAGATAAGAGAGAATAGAAATTAACCTGAACATCACTAGTCTTTGCTGCTAGATGCCGATTCCAGCGGAGGATCGACTAGGAGCTTACTTTTATCCTTCACTTGTAGTTCACGAAGGTTCTCTGCCAATTTTGTGGAGGCCCTCGACACTTGGATCTGTTGTATGTAAGTCAGGCCACATAAACTATAAGGAAGCACAGTCAGGTATTTGCAGTCTCTGATGACCAAATTTTGAAGGTGAGGCATTGCGCCTTCCCAAAGGTTCCACTCTTCGATATGTAAGCTGGACATTTGAAGGACCTGAAGTTGGGGAAACCCATTGGCATTGCAGTTGAAGGAAAATTTCTTCATGGCGCCTGAATTTTTGCATCCTACTAATTTTAGTATCCGAAGTCCTGGAAGCTCTTCCAATGTACGAGTGGTCCTGGAAGGCAAGTATTCTATCTCCCCCAAAGTTATCTTGGTAAGGTTCCTTGGAAATGATTGATAACTTCTTGGTAGATCAGAGGTTCCAAAAATTTTTAAGGTCCGCAAATGATTTAAGTTGCTGAAGTACGCTAAAGCTTCACTTGGATTACACTTGCTATATGGTTTATACCATAACCCTAATTTTCTTATATTAAGAAACACACCCTTTTTCAACAATTTCTCAGTGTTTTCGTCTAGAGCTACGGTGGAGAGACCTTGTAAGTTCCTTGGATATAAATGGTCCTCCGAAAGGTGGAGGTGAGGCAGAATCACAGGCCCAAGAACATAGACATGTCTTAGTTCTTTCAGTTTCCATATCTCAACAGGCAAAACATTCAGTGAAGAGAGTCTCAAGTCAAGCGTTTGCAAATAAAGAATGTTACCTATGGACGCTGGAATCACTTTGAGTTCTTCACTTTCTACCTTCAGATACTTCAAAACAACTAGCTTTCCTATTGAATTGGGAATGGCCTTGACCTTCAGTTGACCCAAATTTAGGACCCGGATCAACCTGAAGCTTTGTCGAAGCCACTTCCATTGCCTTCTTTCAAAGGGATGCATATCAGGGGTGAAGCAAAATAGAGAACGAACAGACGAATTATGGGGAGGGTTTGCAGAAACGTACAAAGATGGGCTACTGACGATGCCTGAGCTTGAGGTCGGGCACAACCACCGAGGTCGGGTTGAGGTCGGGGGCGATATCGCTTCTTCTTGTCGGGCGACCGGGTTGCCTGAAAACAAAAGCTACCGGGCCGGGTTAAGTTTACCGGGCTCCGAAGATTAAGTCAGATCGGTTTCGTATAAGAGGTTGGATCATAACTGTCAGTAAATGGGATTTTCTCCTCCCCCCCTCATTGTGTTGGGTTAGGGACTATTTATAATGGGTGGAAAGCATGTGCTGGCGGGTCAGGCGAAAAAGCGAGACCCGTTTCGCTCTTTGGGCCTTTCGGGTTACAACCTTGCTTGGGTTCTACAGTACGTGGGCCTATTTGTCATGGGCCACCACACTTGCCCCAAAAAAGGATGTCCGAGACCCTTATGCTCTCGGATTTGAAAAAGAAAAAATGGCGCCAAACTGAAATATTTTATTTTAAGTGATTGATTACCTTGGTGCCATCTGGCAAGGCAGGGATGGGACGGTAGGCAATTACTTCAGAGGCTGCAGGGTGTGGGTCTCGAGGTGAGTAATGACGGTACAGGAGGCGGCGCTGCCGTTTTGCAGGCTACGATGCGTCGTTATACCTGACCGTTGGATGAGATTAATCTGATCCGTTAGATGGAGAAAGTAGAACGGTATAAATATGGTTGGCTTATGTGTTGTTGCATTTTTCGCGAACAAGTTACAGAAGTCGTGCTGAGCAGAAAGAACGATCGTGTTCACGCCAACGTTCTTTCGATTCGAGGAGTCTCTTTGTCTCTTTCTCTCGAGCTCGTTGTATCACAGGTAGCGTTACTTTTTCTTCTTGAGATGACTTCTTCTGGTGAGATGTCCGCTTCTTCTTCTGGTTCTTTGAGCGAGGGGCTCCCCGAGAGGGTTTCTGTTCCGTTATTTGTTCACCAACGGGTTAGGGAGGTTAAACCGTCGATTAGGGCTAAGCATACCAAAGCTTTATGGGATAGCCATGTAAATATAAACACAGACTACCATGATTTCGACCTAAAGCCCTGCCCGAGGAACGCTCCTGTGTGTGAGAATTGCCCGAGAGACGATTTTTTTACTTTTAACGCCGCCTTTCTCGACCGAGCTGGGGCTGAGCTTCCACTCACGGACTTCGAAATGAAGTTCCTACGAGTTGTGAATGCGGCCCCTACTCAGATCCATACAAACGGGTGGGGTTTCCTTAGGGCCTTTCAAGCCATGTGTAACATTTTGTTTGTAGATGCCCGGGTCGACGTGTTTTTTCATTTTTTCACATTAAAGCACATCAGGGAGACCGATCAAGAGTATGTTTACATGGCGAGTCGGCCTCGACTGTCGCTAATGAAGGCAGTCGAGGATTCGGCAAAAGGGTGGAAAGACCAATTTTTTCGGGTAACCATACCGACCTGGGATGGGATCCCCAGGCCGGACAAGGCATTCTTCCTCTACGAGGATGGAACTCCCCGATTCCCTTTGCGGTGGAATCAGTATCTTAACAAGCAACATGCTCGGCCTATGGGCGAGTATGACAGGGAGGCTCGTCGAATCATTGGGATCATAGCCGAGTACACATGCGAAAAGTCAAACCTCGTTCAGCTGAGGGCGAGAGATTTGATTGGTCGGTAAATAGCTTTATTGGTTCATGTTGGTTGTCTGTTGTATAAAAAATGATTGACCCAAATATGTTTGTTTGTGTCTGTCTTGCAGAGGAGAAGGTCAGCAAAGCGGAGATGGTGCGACTCTCAAAACTCGCCAAGTACCGGACCCGAGAGCAACCTGAAGCATCGGCGGCGACGTCCGAACAGCGAACGGAGCAGGTTGAAGACCCAGCAATGGTCACTATAGCTGAACCAGTGACGATTGTCGCAGCTGAGCACCCTGGGGCAACCGAGCACACCGGGGAAGGGGAAAAGGCGGATGAGCAAGAAGCTGCGCCTGAGGGGAATAGGGAAAAACGCCCTATTCCTGCCAACCGCCCAACCGACCTGCAGGAGAAGGGAAAAGGGACCAAGAAACATAAGGCCCATCGGGAGCACAGCAGGCACGAGGGTTCCTCTCACCGGGCTGCACGCGGGACCACAGCTGAGGTCAGGGGTCTCGAACTCTTCTCTGCTGATTTGGCGACTGGAGACCCCAACCACGCCAGTTGCTCATACTGGAATACCCGGCTTCCTCTCCAAGAAAGGGTGGATTCCATCCTGACAAAGGTGGATACCGACCGACTAGCGAAAGCGCCGGTGGACATGCTGTTGTCATACATGCTATCGACTGCTGCCAGGGAGCTAGCTATCGTCCGAAGCTTGCAGAAGAGAATGGGCAGTCAGGATGTGGCAAAGAGGGCGCAGGAGGCGGAGGCCGAGGCCAGGTTGCAAGCTCGGGAGGCGCAGAAATCACTTGAGGAGGCCAGGGCTGAAGCGAAACAACTTCGTGATGAGCGGGAGTTGATTCTGGCCGCAAAAGATGAAGCCGAAGCTGAGGCGCGAAAACTTCGTGGCGATGTAAAGGAGCTCGAGATTCGCCATGAAGTGGGCACGAAGGTGCTGGAGGAGGCTCATGCTCGGGCCTGCGAAGTTCGCGATACTCTGCAGGAAGTGCGAGTGCAGATGCGCCGGCGGGTTGAGAGAGCTCGCGAGTCAAAGAGCAGGATGAGAAAAAGAGCTGAGGAGAAATTGGAAAGGAACTTTGCTCTTGCCCTGGAGCAAGGTTTCTNTGGAGGAGGCTCATGCCCGGGCCTGCGAAATTCGCGATACTCTGCAGGAAGTGCGAGTGCAGATGCGCCGGCGGGTTGAGAGAGCTCGCGAGTCAAAGAGCAGGATGAGAAAAAGAGCTGAGGAGAAATTGGAAAGGAACTTTGCTCTTGCCCTGGAGCAAGGTTTCTATAACGCGATTGAGCAAGCTCGGCTGCAGTTCCCCAACCTCCGGACTGAAGAGATGGATTGCTTTAAAATTGTGCCGGGGGGGGGGGGGGGNTGCATGATGATGACAGCAGCGAGACCCCGGCGGGCGCGAATGAGGATGCAGAGGTCCGGGTGTCTGACTCCGAGGGGGACTACGACTCGGCGACGGAAGAAGAAATGTATGGTCCCCCTGCTGTGGGAAGTCCCCCTGTAGAATAGGATAGATCCTCCCTGTAACAGACTTATGTAAAAGATGTAAATTTTGTCAATATATACAAAGTGATTCTTACGCGGATACAACAATGGTTTTTAATGTTTTAGATCGGGTTAGATTAATAACTGTGTTATAAGAAAATAAGAATCTGCGGATGCTAAGTGAAAAAACCGTGTTGTTTCAGTGTGTGATTGGCACATGCTTGGGGGTTTTGCAGAGCAATTTAAGTCGGCCCCCCGTTTTATTTTTGTTTGCAAGAGAGTCGGGCAACAATACTTCGTAATCGCATAAAGTTTGTACTCGCGTGGGAGGTTACAAACGAGAGTGAGAAAACGCGGTATGAGGGACCGGTTAAGGTTTGCACTCGCGATGGAGGTTGCAAACAAAACAAGCTCGGCATGTGTAACCGGCTAAGGTTTGCACTTGCGATGAAGGTTGCAAACAAAGTTGGAAAGCTCGGTATGTGTGACCGGCTAAGGTTTGCACTTGCGATGAAGGTTGCAAACAAAGTAAACGAACTCGGTAAACAAAGTAAAAGACTCTATTGTTCATAGATTCTTAGATTAGTTACATTCCAGGTTCTGGGGATGGGAGCACCATGTGTTGCTGCTAGTTTGTAAGCGCCTTTGCCAAGGACTTCCTGGATCACATATGGTCCCTCCCAATTTGGCGCCAATTTACCCTCAGCGAGGTGTCTCCGGGTAATGTCGGCTCTACGAAGAACCAGGTCGCCTTGTTGAAAAGCCCGAGGTCGGACTTTAGCATTGTAGTGCCGGGAGAGCCTTTGTTTATAGGCCAACATGGTCACTCGTGCTTTCTCTCGATCCTCATCCAGTAAGTCAAGATTGGTGTTCATGGAGGCGTGGTTTTTATGGGCATCGAAGAATGCGCTCCGCCAGCTTGGTTCTCCGATTTCGACAGGTATCATAGCTTCCGCGCCATATGTAAGGTTAAAAGGAGTTTCCCGAGAAGAAGTTTGCGGGGTTGTCCGGTAGGACCACAACACCAAGGGAAGTTCTTCTATCCACCGACCCTTGGTGTGGTCTAAGCGCTTCTTCAAACCATCGAGAATGATCCGATTTGCTGTTTCCACTTGCCCGTTTGCTTGCGGATGCTCAACCGATGTATAGTTTAACCGGATGCGTAGTTCCGCACAATATGCTCGGAACCCGGCATCTGTGAACTGGGTCCCATTATCAGTGGTTATGGTATGCGGGATGCCGAACCTGCAAATAATAAAGGATTGGAGAAACTTTTTAGCATTNAAGAATGCGCTCCGCCAGCTTGGTTCTCCGATTTCGACAGGTATCATAGCTTCCGCGCCATATGTAAGGTTAAAAGGAGTTTCCCGAGAAGAAGTTTGCGGGGTTGTCCGGTAGGACCACAACACCCAGGGAAGTTCTTCTATCCACCGACCCTTGGTGTGGTCTAAGCGCTTCTTCAAACCATCGAGAATGATCTGATTTGCTGCTTCCACTTGCCCGTTTGCTTGCGGATGCTCAACCGATGTATAGTTTAACCGGATGCGTAGTTCCGCACAATATGCTCGGAACCCGGCATCTGTGAACTGGGTCCCATTATCTGTGGTTATGGTATGCGGGATGCCGAACCTGCAAATAATAAAGGATTGGAGAAACTTTTTAGCATTTTTTGCAGTTATGGTGGCTAAAGGTTCAGCCTCAACCCATTTTGAAAAGTAATCTATAGCAACGATAAGAAATCGTTTCTGCCCAGGGGCCCTGGGGAAGGGGCCAAGCAGGTCCAAACCCCACCGGCAAAAGGGCCAGGGTTCGACCGTCGTGAAAAGGTCGGATGCAGGCGCGATGTGAATGTGGGCAAATTTTTGACACTTGTCGCATTTTTTCAGCAGATTGGTTGCGTCTGCTTTCAAGGTCGGCCAATAGTAGCCAGATCGGAGAGCTTTGGATGCCAGAGAACGGGCACCTATATGATGTCCACATACGCCCAAGTGAATCTCACGTAAGACGTATAGTGATTGCTCGGGAGTCAAGCACTTGAGGAGTGGGGTACTGTACCCACGTTTGTATAGGGTGCCCCCTTCAAGACAATAATTGCAGGTCGTTCTTTGCAGCTTTCTTGCTTGGACCTTTTCGGACGGAAGCTCTCCAGTTTGCAGGTAGTGGATAATTGGAGTCATCCATGATGATGCGTCTAGGTCAATGCTAGCCACCACGTCGGGAGAGATACTCGGACGCAAAATTGTCTCCTGAATGACCGTTTGGTTATGGCCAGGTCGCTTACTGCTGGCTAACTTAGAGAGGATATCGGCCCGAGTGTTTTCCATTCTTGGAACATGGTTGATTAGAAATGCTTGGAAACGAGAGATATAAGTATTAGCAATGGCCAAGTATCTGGTCATTAAAGGATCCTTTGCTTGGAAATTGCCCTTAATCTGACTTGTGACCAGCTGTGAGTCCGTTTGGACTTGAATAGTTTCAGCGCCCAGCTCAAGGGCGAGACGCAAACCAGCTATTAATGCCTCATATTCCGCTTGGTTGTTTGATACTGGGAAATCGAAACGTAAGGATTGCTCAAAAATGACTTCCTCTGGCCCTTCGAGGACTATGCCAGCACCTCCTCCTTTTAAATTCGAAGACCCGTCCACGGACAGTGTCCACTGAGGGGGAACTGCCCCGCCGAGGTCGCCCGTGCGGGTCATTTCGACAATAAAGTCGGCAAGGGCTTGGGCCTTGATGGCCCCCCGCGGTTCGTACTTTAACGAATGTTCCGAAAGTTCAACCGACCAACCCAACATGCGCCCGGCAAGGTCGGGTTTTTGAAGAATCTGCCGAATCGGCTGGTCGGTCCGGACAGTGATTAAGTGATTTTGAAAGTACGGGCGCAAGCGCCTGGCGGAAAGGAGCAGAGTGTAAGCAATTTTTTCGATTTTGCGGTACTTAAGCTCGGATGCCTGGAGGGCGTGGCTAGTATAGTACACCGGGTATTGTACTTTATCCTGCTCCCTGACGAGAGCCGAGCTTACTGCATGCTCGCTGCAGGCCAGATATAGGAAAAGGGTTTCACCCTGGCGGGGTTGGGAGAGGATAGGAGGTGAGGCCAGATAGGTTTTTAAGTGATCGAACGCGTGCTGACAGTCGTCGGTCCATTGGAAATGTTTAAGTTGTTTGAGAGTTTTAAAAAAAGGAAGTGCCTTGTCTGCGGATTTTGACATAAATCGGGATAGGGCTGCAACTCGCCCGGTCAGCCTTTGAACGTCCCTCACTGTTTTGGGGGGTTCCATATTTATGATGGCTTGACACTTGTCGGGATTTGCTTCTATGCCCCGATGGGTTAACATGAAACCTAGAAATTTCCCGGCTCCAACCCCGAAGGCACATTTCGAAGGATTCAACTTCAGACGATGCGTTCTGAGTTCGGCGAACGTTTCTGCTAAGTCGGCAAGGTGTTCGAGATCAGAGTTAGATTTGACGAGCATATCATCTACGTAGATCTCGACGTTTTTCCCTATCTGTTTTTTGAGTATTTTGTCGACCAGCCGTTGGTAAGTGGCCCCGACATTTTTCAGCCCAAAAGGCATCACCTTATAACAGTAGATAGCGCGCTCGGTGATGAAAGCTGTTTTTTCCTCGTCGTCGGAGTGCATCCTGATTTGATTATATCCTGAATAGGCATCCATGAAACTTAGGAGTTTGTACCCGGAGGCGCTATCAACTAACTTGTCGATACTTGGCAGGGGATACGGATCTTTGGGGCAGACTTTATTTAGGTCAGAGTAGTCCACGCACATACGCCATTTCCCATTCGGTTTTTTAACCATAACCACGTTGGATAACCAGGTTGCATAAGGTATTTCTCGGATGAAGCCAGCGTGGAGCAACTTCTAGACCTCTTCATCAATGGCCTTTTATTTTTCGGGACCGACCATCCTCTTCTTCTGAGACACCGGCTTAGCGCCTACATTTATGGCGAGTTTATGAGAAATGAAGTTAGGGTCAATACCTGGCATATCGGCTGGGGTCCAGGCGAATAGGTCGGCATTGGCCGTCAGAAGTTCTCTCATCAGTTCAAGTTGGTCGGGAGGCATGCCCAATCCGATTTGGACTGTATGCTCGCTTGTATTGCCGATTTGGAATGTTGAAAGACCACCTTCTGGCGTTGGCCTGAGGCCGGGCTTGGATTCCCTACTGTCGAGCTCCTTCAAAGGAACTTGATGATCCGGTTTTGGTTTTTCCAGAGAATGGCATTTTGAGGATTTTGAGTAATCGATGGCCAAACTAGTGTTATAGCATGTTCTGCCGAGTAACTGATCTCCTCGGGCTTGCCCGACCCTTCCAGATGTAGTTGAAAATTTTAAGAGAAGGTGCTTTGTCGAGACAATAGCATTGATTTTA
>QAOA01005470.1:9503-25018 GCA_003255065.1 Cercis canadensis
TCACCACCATTTCTTGTGCTATGTGCCAAATCTAATGGTGGGTATTTATTTTTGGTTACCTGTTAAGTTAGTCATTTCTCAACTTGTGTGACAGTATTAATGTGACCCACTAATTTAACTACAATTGTGTTAGCACCTCACTTAAAATAACAATATATGTTAAAACTTTTTTTTTAGTAATTAAATTATGTTAAAATTGAAAATACACAAAATTTGATATTCCTCTCCATTTATATATTTTTTACAAACAAATTTATGAAATTTTTTGAAAAGAATTATATTCAAATTTATATATAAAGATTCACAATTTAAAATAAAATTGTAAGCATGATAAAATTTAAAAATATACATTAATAAATAGATTAAGCTAAGTGAAGAACAATAATATAAAAAATAAGTCAAAAAATTAAAGAGAGTAAATCTCATTCTCTTCCTCACTCTTCATATTTGCAAGTAGGATTTGCAGGTCCATGAGCCCACTAACCAGCATTTAAATTCACATAGTTCAGCTTAATTCAGTTTTTAAATTTTTTATACAGGTCCATAAGCCCACTAACCAACATTTAAATTCACACAGTTCAGTTTAATTCAATTTTTAAATTTTTTATTACATTGTTAATGTATGTATATTATTTGACAATGTGTCTAAAATTGAAATGATACTATATATATGAAAAAGATTATCATGCATGCTACTTCATTATTTTGCTTTTAAATGTAATATGTGTACAGTAAACATGACCATTTCAATATGCTGACAATATATTAAATATTAAGTAACAAACTGTGAAGCAAATAAGTGCAGGATCTGTGAAGCAAATAAGTACATGAGTCTTGATTAATATAAAAATATATAATTTTTGTGAAAACTTAATTCTTTGTAAAATCATCTAATGACTCGAGAAGAAGTAGCTGCAAATGGTTTATATATACCGAAGACTATCAATGATTAAATATTCAAAATAATATTTCACAGTTTAAGTGCCATAAAAAATCTAATAATGGAAGACGAAGCATGATGGTCCTTCTTGATTTGCATATGTTTGATCTCCACATTTGAGATCAATCAGTTGTGAAACTGATGTGTATCATCTCCATTTTACCCCGCAAATATATGGAAGGATTTAATTTAGTGTTATATATATTTTAAATAAACTTTTTTCACATTATTATTTTCATAAAATGAAAGTATGAATTATCGAGATCGTTAACATATTATATTTAATTTTTTTAAGGAAAATAATAAATGTAACTTATTTCGTCCTTAAGATAAGTTGATAACCATGCATATTTTATACACTATATTATTATCTATAGCTAAGTTATAGTTAGGTGACAAGGATGAGCTCGATGTTACTATTTATTCACTTTGCTAACCCTATTATGATCGTATAATAGTGAAAAAGCAAAATGGAGGCCACACACTGAGAGTTTTTTTTATGAAACTTGCCAAGTTCTTTTTCGCTCTCCCTATTCTACTTTTTGAATCTTTTTGAGAATTTTTGGATGTACAAAATTATTTTTTCTCAACTTTTCAAAACTTTGCACCATTAAAATGATACTATACTCTCAAAATTTCGGGCTTAAAAAACAGCTAAAACCAAACAAGTTTTTTTGTTTTTTTTTTTTTAAAAACAGAAAACAGTTTTTAAAAACTGATTTCAAACAGGCCCAAATTCTTTACCTTCTCACCCTCCAACTCTCTCGAAACCTTTTCCAGTTGATCTAGGAGGCCCTGCTTCTCCTTAAGCAACTGCTCCCGAGCTTCCATCTCCTTAGAATAAACCTTGTGCATGCCGTCAATCCCACGGCGACGCTTCAACTCTCTTGCCATCTCCTCCGTCGGAATCTGCGTAAGCGGCCAAGGAAACTGTTTCGGGGTTTCCGAATCTTTGACCTCCAATGATTCATCCATTCTAACTCGCTTATTACTTACGTTCTGGCCCTTCTTCGCTCTAGGTGCAGTAGCGGGCTGTTGACCCTCCTCTCTCCTAGTACTTGTCCCACCATGTTCATCATGCTCCTTGCCAAGTTGCCCTTTTTTCTGTTTGTGGAGACAAAGTGAAGCCACATCCGTACTCAAAGGCTCATCAATTTGATCTGCACAAAGCACAAAATAAGCTCAAATCTACAGGTTGGCAATGTTAACGAGGCGAGCAGGAACAAGAGAGTCAGGTACAATGAACAAGCCAAAACCATTTTTTCAATCAGAAATGACAAGTAGAGAAAAAGCACATTTGCAGCAGTTGAATACTATCTAACATTACTTGCAAGACCATCACCTCTAATTGTGATGACTCCATTTTTATCGCCTTCAACGAGCCCTGTTTGATTACTGAAACCTCTGATCCTTTGGTCGCCACTATTGTGATATTGGTAGAGCGGGTGATTCTGTCTAGCAGGAGTATTACGATGAGAGGGATTGGGTTGATCATCACCCCTGCTGTCCACAATTCTCCACAGATACTCAAGATCTCTGAAATTCATGAAATTCTGCAGAGTCAGAAATAATGTATCGTTTCCTGGGGGAAAAAAAGGGGGAATAATGTATTGTTCATGAAAATTAGGACTTGTAAAGCATAATAATATTCTAGACAACAGCAGAGATAATGAGCCTTCATTAACTTTTACTAAAAGCTATGAAATGGTTCATGCTTACCTTATGGAGTCGACGTTGATATGGCCATTTCCACTGCCTGTCACATATCCTGTTTGATTGGTCACACCGTCTACACGTAGTGTGCCACTGTTGAAAAAGCCCTTAAGTGCATTAGCTTCATTATTGGTTCGACCTTGTGTTGATGATTGATTTCCCGAGTTATCCATTGAATTCTAAGATAAGGAAGAGATTTGAGCAGCGGCAGAGCCCAAAAAAAAAAAAAATTCTAGCCTGGGCCAAAGTTAATACTAAGTTACTAACACCATCATAAGAAACAAGAACTTTGCACTTATTTTAATAATAGAAAACAAGAGTCCAAAATACTAGCTCCAATGCATTTTCTCAACTAGTTAAAGTTGAGACATAAAATGAATTTGGATGAAAAACATGTATATTAACATTGATCCAAATTAATTTCAATAAATTGTAATTTCTCAACAGATATGGATCAACAATATAAAGAAACGTGCATATGCATTAAAGTGATCAAATCAAACAAGAGGATCAACAATTAGGGAGAAAACTACAATATGACACAGTCATGGACAAATTGGTCCCAAACCACAAGTTTTGAAAACGTTACTTTTTCTGTTCATTATAGTTCTCATCACATGAAGAAACCTGAATGTGCATTAAAGTAATAAAATCAGTAAAATTGGCAGAAGGTGCATCACTTTTAGATTCACTAGCTATTTTCTTCTTGAAGAACACATCTATGCTTTTCTATTTATCGTTACTTATCTTCAAGCTTCAACCAAATTGGCAGCCACATAAATAAATCAAATTAGCTATTTTACTTCTTAAATTGAAACCCTAAACTCATAAACACTTCAAGCCCAAACAATAGCAAGCTTATAGTATACACCCAAGAGGATAACACAAAACAAAACCATAGAATAATTCTCAATAATCCATATACCCGAAAGCAAACCAAGAAAATAGATATACCCCATAACAAAATCTTCATCGATTCAACTAATGAAAAAAAAATCGGAGAGAGAGGAGGTAATTTCAAGTCCAACAACAAAATCTTCATCAGGTCATCTTTATTTTTTTTTTCTTTTCAAGTGACGGCTACGCACAACAGTTTCAAGTCCAATAGATCCAACTCTACATTTAATCAAAGTAAAAAAAAATTGCAGATTATCCCTCAACCTTTAAAAGCGAAGTGTTTCCTTACTGCCTACATCTGCGAATTTCTTCCTTCTATCCTAGCAAATTGCAGCAAATCATACCACCAAAAAGAAAAGAAAAAAAAGTACAACAAATCAAGAAATTTCATAAGCAAAGAGAATAGGGGGTTTTAGAAAGAAAGAGGAAAAAAAAAAAAAAAAAAANAAAAAAAAAAAAAAAAAAAAAAAAAAAAAAAAAAAAACTTTACCTTGCTAGCTCTGCCTTACTGGCTACTGCCTCAGCGAATTCCAGAAAATGAAGGGCAAAAGTGAATAAGGAGGGAGAGCCTTGTATTATCATCGGTGGGTTTGTGGTTAACTGATTATGACTTTTGGGTGACTTTGTTGCCACGAGTGGCACAGGAACCCACGTGACAAACAGTACACCTCCAATGAAAGGCGGGAACAGTATAGGTGAAATGAAGAAGTTGAGGTGGTTATTGGAATAATTTGGTTTGTGTCTAATTATTTGAATAAATTGTAAATTGACTCTTATAAATTAATAAAATTCATAACTTATTACTAATAGTATTTTATTTGGTGCATCTATCATGAAATGTTTGAATTGTCATTTTACCATGTATTATGTAGACAATCAATCAGTTCTCTCGCTATATGTACATGTGAGATGGGGTATTTGTGTCACTTGCAACAAAAAAGTCATATCCCAAAACAAACAAAAAAAATGTGACTTCCTCTCTCTTTCTCTCTAAAAACTTAAATATTCGAGAGGTAAGAGTAGAACAATGTAGCAGTCAAAATCACAAAAGGGGCTAGAAAGTGAGGAACCAGTATTCACTGCAGCACGCACCCAACCAATTAACCCACGTTCATTATTTCTCAATTCAAACTTCAAAGTCGTCTCTTTTCTGGTTTTTATTCATCTTGTTTGCTCTAATGTAGCAGTAAAATTCACAAAAGGGAAGGCATTAAAAATTTGATAGCAAATTTTTAATATATATATATATATATATATATATATATATATATATATGATGATATGAAATTCAGCTCTAATTACTTGCAAAATTATTATTTTGATGCACATATTTTGATTTTTATCAATTTTAAAATTAGTCATTATAATTTCAAAAGTTTTAACTTTTTTTTTTTTTTTTTTTTTTTNTATAATGAAATTGTTCAACGTTTTTATTAAAAAAAAATTGCATATAGTGAATTATATAGTGATATAAAAAAGGTGATAGCCATAGTTAAAAATAATCATACATAAGTTTTTAAAAAATTACTTTTGTTCTTGAATTGAGACTTCTATTAAAGATATGAAAGTTACTCATATGACAAGGTATTTAACGAAGAGTGATTTTACCACATAAATGGAAAACATGATAGATAAGTAAATCAAGTAAATACATCAAAAAAATCATTATGTAAAGACATGTTTTAAATTATAAGAAAATCAAAATGAAGATAAATTTTCTAAAATAATGCTAAAGTAATAAATAAATACTTAAAAGAGTTACCATTCAAACAATTTACCAAAATGAGTCACTTTTGATTATTTTATTCCTACTATACGAAAAATTGTAAAACGCTATTTTACATTATAGCTTTTATAAAAAAAAAAAAAAAAATGATATAACATTATAGTGTTTCATTAAAAAAAAAATTACCTTCAAACTATGTAAAAAATGCTAAAATGTAAAGTCAATTCAGCATTTTTTTTTTCATTTTAGCATTTTTATAAAAAAATTTCATTTCTGATTTTTTCTTAATAAAACACTTTTAAAAAAATGATGAAATGAATTCATTTTAGCATTTTTCTTAATGAAACGCTAAAATGGAAATTCATTTCATGGTTTTATACCCTTTACTCCCCAACCCCCAACCCCTAACACCCAACTACCCCACCTACCCCATTCACTCTGCCCCTCTCCGTATTCTTCTTCTTCTTCTTCTTCTTTCTCCTTTCTTCTTTATTCATCCTTCTGTCTTCCTCCCTCTGCTGAATTCCTCCCATTTCGCTTTCACAAACAACATCATCTCTTTTCTTGTCTTCTATTTGTCTCATTATCTCCCTCTCAACTTTTATTTTAGCGTCTCTAATTTTAACATTTCTAGTTTTGTTTCTTTTCTTTATCCCTTTATTATTTTATTTTCTTGTGTATTCTTTGTCTAAAAATGGCACAACATAATCTTGTAGAGCTTGGACTTGACGATAACTCAATATTGATATTACAATCATATCATATTTTCATTGATATATGGATCAATGGGGTAAGTACTTTTTTTTATCAAAAAATATAAATTAAAAAAGTTAAATTATTAGTATTTTATTTTTTAGCTTAATAATATTTAAATTTATATGGTAGATTTATTAGTTTACATTTTTGCACAATTAACATAATATATTTATTAATTTAAATTATGAGGTACTAATTGTTAAATATGTTGTAATTCCTACTGAATATTTGTTAAAATTGTCGATTTGATTTTTGATTGTACATTATTTGTAATTATTATTAGCTTAATACAATAGATGTATTAGTTTAAATTTTTGCTTAATAATTATTAAATTAATTGAGTAGATTTGATAATTTAAAATTTTGTTAAATTTTGCTAAATTGATATAATGCATTGTTTGTTTAAATGAGTAGCGTTTGAAATTTAAGCTAGTTATTATAATATCGATATGGTTAATGTGGGAGTTTAAATTTATGGTTAGTAATATTAAATTAGTGTGATTGATTTGTTGTAATAATTGTTATTTTGGTTCATGTTAGACATTGAAACAGGTACGCCATCACACTCACAAAAGCTCGCTACCTGATAAGAGATTTATGCTGTATCTGCAGAGGGCAAGATTTGGCCCAGTTTCATTTGTTAGGCCAATGCAGATAGACAAAGAATATATATCTGCATTAGTAGAGCGGTAGCGCCCTGAGACACACACGTTCCACATACATTCTGGAGAGTGCACTATCACCCTAATGGATGTTGAGGTCTTATTAGGATTGCGTGTTGATGGATTAGCCTAGGGTGGTAGAAGCCACCACCCTATATGGCACCAGGAGGTTTTCCATCTGCCGAGTGTAATACCAGACGAGGGTGCGATTGTAGGAGGCAATATCTATCTGAAGTGGTTGAGGGAAACATTTCAGGAATGCCCAATGGATGCACCTGAGCAGGTAGTTGAGCGTTATGCGAGGGGATATATCCTACTAATGATAGGCAGTTGGTTTATCCTAGATACTAATAGGAATTATGTTAACCTGATGTACATGTAGCTCTTGGAGGATTGGGACTATGCAGGGCGGTTGAGTTAGGGTTCGTCCGTGCTTGCTCACCTGTGCCGGAGTCTGTGTAACTTTAGCCTTGGACGGACTTGAGATATTGGAGGTTGTACAGCCCTCCTGCAAGCTTGGGCATATGAGATATTTCCTATAGTTTTCCGTACCCACCAGAACATCCTCAGCCTTTTACAGTTCCAATTGCATGTAGGTTAGTCTATTTAATGTTAATTATTTTTATAAATTTATTTATATGCTACTACATTTGAGTGTAACTTAAAATGATGTATTAGGTGGAGACGACCTTTAAATTATGACCACATCAAGTTCACCAAGAACCAATTGGGATTTCGACTGGCTTTTGATCGACTTGCAAGTCATGAGGTAAATGAATATTAGGAATATATAATTAAATTGTCATTGATTCCCGTTTCATGTTGCATGCCTCAATTAATGCCTCAATTAAAATTGTCATTGATTCCCGTTTCATGGCAGCCTTATGTGAATATGCAGTTCCCACCGTATTGTTATGCTGGATATGCAATCTGGAATGCGAGCGTGTCCCTATGTTCATTTAATATAGTAAAGGGGCACTACCCCGACCATCAGGGGGAAGTGGGATATGGACTGGAGGCTAATCCATGATGCTTACTACAAGCAGTGGGACGATAGGCATAACATAATAGTTATAGTGATTGAAGGCTCTGGCGTGACCCAGTAGTACTTGCCTTGGTTCTGTCAAATTACCTGTCGGTGGATCAGTCCAGCTAGCGTCATTTGTGGTAACGAGGTTAGTGTAATGTGATATATTTGATAATATGAAAAATATAACACAATAAATTTAATGTTGTATTATGTCATGTTTACAGTATGACATCTCACCACCTTGACAATAGCTTCCACAACCTCCACCAGTTCAGCTGTCTCAGCCAATCCATCGGGGTGCAAGGCATAATCAGTGTCTTGACAGTTCACAGCCTCCACCATTCCAATGGCCACATCCACGTGCTCCCCTAACACAAGAGGAATGGAATGCATTTCAGGGGGAGGTGTACTGCAAAATTGAGGAAGTATTTGCACATTGGGGGTTCATCCTTCCTGATGTAGCCGATCAGCAGGGATCAAGGGCTCCTACTCTACCAACAGATCTGTCTCCCAGTGTGTCATGGTCAAGCTCGTCGCATCGACAGTCAAGTTCTATATGTCGTTCCCAGAGCTGCCATGATGAGGCTGCTTCATCTTGATCTACCAGCATTCACTTGCAATCATGATTCACTCAGATGTCGATAACGATGGATATGATGACAAATGTTTACAAGTCGGGAGAAGATTCACCCAGTGTAACCTATTTAGAACACATATTGGTGTACCTTCATCAACAGATGACTCAGGCTTGAACCTGAACCTCACCGTTGGGAAGTCGCAAGTACCAACAGATGATATATTTGCGGCGTCCTAGATTACCCCTGTAGTAGCTCCTTGAGTGTATCCTTCGGAGCAAGATGGTAGGAGGTTACAATTTACCTATTACATAGACCCTAATTTCGTTGACACCTCTATTCTTGAGCATCAATCGTTGGGCCCTAGCAGTCGTAGACAATAGGATCAAAACTATGATTTTATGTAGTTAGTATTTGTACATTATTATTTACATTTAACACTGATTAAAATGTAAATCTTTAATTTTATGTCATTTCGGAATCCAATGGAACACTAATATCTCCAATTGTAACTATTATTTATCAATATCTTCCAAATATCATATACAACTAAGAAAGGTTATCTGAATTGTAAAACATAACTTGTAATGGAACGTTGTGGTCATGGTTTATCTTCTCTCCTATTTAGACACCGTCTTTTGTTATGGCCTTCCATGCGACAAAGGCTACATCTAACTCTGCTAGCTGAAGATTCACCCAAGTCCATCTCATTTCAAATGCAGGTTGAAATCAGACATCCTTTTTCTCTAAGCATTGCATGGTTTAGAACTACCTTAAATCCACCTACAACACAATTTTCTTAAGAAAAAATCATAATAATTTGGTGAATAAAAACTATATTATTTGAAAGATACATTTATAAGTGTTTTATAAAATTTTAAAAATTGCATAAAACTAAAACATATAGATAGTAATACAACAATAAAATTAAAGTAAATTTCAAGCACAATATCATACAAGAGTCTGAACAAAATATTTTTAATATATTAAATCAAAGATTTGTTTTACATAAAAATCACATTTAAAATTTTGTAATATTGTAATAATTTTTTTCTATCTAAATAAAATTTGTCTTTGAAAAATTACTTCAAATAAACAAAAATACATAATTGCATGTTTCTAAATTTACTAAAAAATTATAAATAATCAATTTGTAAGTGATTAAGATTATTTTCATATTCTTTATGCTTGCACCTTTTGATATGTAATATTTGTAAGAAAATCAACTATTAAACTATGCTTAAAAGAGAAATCTAAACCCACATGTATATGTTTATGAGAGAAAAAAAATATCTTTCATAACAGTTGTTTCAAGGGTAAGGTACGATTAAGAGACAAATATATAAGAGTTCTGAAATTTTACCCTATTTTGAAGGATGTTGAATATATAGCTATAAAAATGTCTCTAATGTCAATGTCAACAAATATAACTCAATAGGATGATAACGTGACTAATGCAAAAGTGGCTCTAATGCAAAGGTCATAATTCACATTTAACATAATATAGGAAGACTTTCACAATTTTCTTAAAAAAAATCATTATAATTTGATTAACAAAAACTATATTATTTGAAAAATACATTTATTAGTTTTTAATAAAATTTTAAAAATTGCACAAAACTAAAACATTTAATTAGCATTACAACTCTACAATTAAAGCAAGTTTTAAGCACAAAATAGCACAAGAGTCTCAACAAAATATCTTTAATGGATTAAATCAATCATTTGTTTTATTTAACAACCACATTGAAGATTTTGTAAGATTATAATAGATTTTTTTTTTAGCTAAAAAACATTTGTATTTAAACAATTAATCCAAATAAACAAAAATACATGTATGCATGTTTTTAAATTAACTGAAAAATAATGCATAATCAATTCGTAGCAGGTGGAGACTGTCTTAATCTTCCCTATGCTTACACCTTTTGATATGTAACATTTGTAAGAAAACCAACAATTAAACTATGCTCAAAAGAGAAATCTAAACTCATATGTATATGTTTATAAGCGAGAATATCATTCTCATAACAGTCGTTTTAAGTGTAAGGTTACAATTGAGGGACAAACATATAAAAATTATAAGTTTTTTTCTATTTTGAAAGATCTTAAAGGTGTAGCTGTAAAATTAGCTCTAATGTTAATGTCAACAGATATAACTCAAGAGAATTATAACGAGACTAATGTAAAAATAACTTTAATGCAAATGTTATAATTCACATTTAACATAATCTAGCGAGAATTTTACAATTTTCTTAGAAAAAAATCATAACGATTTATTTAACAAAAACTATATTATTTGAAAGATACATTTATTAGATTTTAATATAATTTTGAAAATTACACAAAACTGAAACATGTAAGTAGCATTACAACTCTAGAATTAAAGCAAATTTTAAACACAAAATGACATAAGAATCACAACAAAACATTTTTAATACATTAAATTAATTATTTTTTTTATTTAACAGTCATATTGAAAATTTTGTAAAATTGTGATAAATTTTCTTTAGCTAAATAATATTTGTATTTGAAAAATTACTGCAAATAAACAAAAATACATGTATGCATGTTTTTAAATTTATTGAAAAATACATGTATGCATGTTTTTAAATTTATTGAAAAATAATGCATAATCAATTCGTAGCTGATGAAGATTGTCTTATTCTTCTCAATGCTTGCACCTTTTGATATGCAACATTTGTAAGAGAAATCTAAACTCACATGTATATGCTTATAAGCAAGAAGACCCTTCTCATAATAGTCGTTTCAAGTGTAAGGTTACAATTAAGAGACAAACATATAAGAGTTCTAAGTTTTTCCTTATTTTGAAAGATGTTAAAGATGTAGTTGTAAAATTGTCTCTAATATTCATGTCAAGATATATAATTCAAGAGAATAATAACATAACTAATGCAAAAAATGATTTTAATGCAAATGTTATAATTCACATTTAACATAATATAGCGAGAATTTCAAATTTTTTTTTAAAAAAAAATCGTAATGATTTGGTTAACAAAAATTATATTATTTGAAATATATATTTATTAGCTTTTAATAAAATTTTAAAAATTATACAAAATGAAAACATGTAGATAACATTAAAACTCTAAAATTAAAGCAAATTTTAAACATAATATCACACAAGAGTCTCAATAAAACATCTTTAATATATTAAATCAATCATTTATTTTATTTAACAACCATATTTAAAATGTTGTAAGATTGTAATAGATTTTTTTTAGCTAAATAACATTTGTATTTAAAAAATTACTCCAAATAAAAAAAAATACATGTATGCATGTTTCTAAATTTACTAAAAAATATGTATAACCAATTGATAGAGATTGTTTTCATCTTTCTTATGCTTGCACCTTTTGATATGTAATATTTGTAAGAAAACCAACTATTAAACTATGCTTAAAAGAAAAATTTAAACCTACATGTATATGCTTATTAGTGAGAAGATTCTACTCATAACAATCGTTTCAAGCGTAAGGTTACAATTAAGAGACAAACATATAAGAGTTTTGAGTTTTTCCTTATTTAAAAGATGTTGAAGATGTAGCTATAAAATTGTCTCTAATGTCAATGTCAACAGATATAACTCAAGAGGATGATAACAAGACTAATGCAAAAGTGAATCTAATGCAAAAGTCAATATTCACATTTAACATAATATAGTGAGATTTTCACAATTTTCTTAGGAAAAAAATTATTATTATTTGGTAAACAAAAATATATTATTTAAAAGATACATTTGTTAGTATTTCATAAAATTTTGAAAATTACACAAAACTAAAACATATAGGTAGCATTACAACTCTAGTATTAAATCAAATTTCAACTACAAAATGACACAAGAGTCTTAACAAAACATCTTTAATGCATTAAATCAATTATTTATTTTATTTAACAACCACATTTAAAATTTTGTAAGATTGTGATAGATTTTCTTTAGCTGAAAAATATTTTTATTTGAAAAATTAATCCAAATAAACAAAAATACATGTATGCATGTTTCTAAATTTATTGAAAAATAATGAATAATCAATTTGTAGCTGATAGAGATTATCTTCATCTTCCATATGCTTGCACCTTTTGATATGCAACATTTGTAAAAGAACCAACAATTAAACTATGCTCAAAATAGAAATCTAAACTCACATGTATATGTTTATAAGCGAGAAAACCATTCTTATAACAGTCTTTTCAAGTGTAAGGTTACAATTAAGAGACAAACATATAAGAGTTCTGAATTTTTCTTTATTTTGAAAGATGTTGAAGATATAGCTGTAAAATTGTCTATAATATCAATTTCAACAAATATAACTCAAGAGGATAATAACGAGATTAATGCAAAATTGGCTCTAATGCAAATGTTAAAATTCACATTTAACATAATATAGCGAAACTTTTACAATTTTCTTAGAAAAAAATAATGATGATTTGGTAAACAAAAACTATATTATTTAAAAGATACATTTATTAGCTTTTAATGGAATTTTAAAAACTACACAAAATTAAAACATGTAAGTATTATTACAACTTTAAAATTAAAGCAAATTTCAAGTATAATATCACACAAAAATCTTAACAAAATATTTTTAATACATTAAATTAAACATTTTATTTTATTTAACAAACACATTTAAAATTTTATAAGATTGTGATATATTTTCTCTAGCTAAATAACATTTATCTTTGAAAAATTACTCCAAATAAACAAAAATAAATGAATGCATGTTTCTAAATTTATTGAAAAATTATAAATAATTTATTCATAGTTGATAGAAATTGTCTTCATCTTTCCTATACTTGCACCTTTTAATATATAATATTTGTAAGAGAATAAATTATTAAACTATGTTTAAAAGAGAAATTTAAACTCACATGTATATGCTTAAAAGCGAAAAAACCCTTCTCATAACAGTCGTTTCAAGAGTAATGTCACGATCAAGGGGCAAACATATCAGAGTTCTGAGTTTTTCATTATTTTGAAGGATGTTGAATATGTAGCTTTAAAAGTGGCTCTAATGTCAATGTTAATAAGTATAACTCAAGAGGATGATAACGAGACTAATGCAAAAGTGGCTCTAATGCTAATGTCAGAATTCACATTGAACATGATATAGCGGGACCTTCACAATTTTCTTAAGAAAAAATATGATGAATTGGTCAACAAAAATTATAATATTTGAAAGATACATTTATTAGCTTTATAATAGAACTTTGAAAATTGCACAAAACTAAAACATGTATGAAGCATTACAATTCTAGAATTGAAGCAAATTTCAAGCATAATATCACACAAGAGTCTCAACAAAACATTTTTAATATATTAAATCAAATATTTGTTTCATTAAACAACTACATTTAAAATTTTGTGAGATGTTGATAGATTTTCTCTAGCTAAATAACATTTGTATTTGAAAAATTACTCTAAATAAACCAAAATACATATATACATGTTTTTAAATTTACTAAAAAATCATGCATAATCAATTTGTAGTTGTTAGAGATTGTTTTTATCTTTCTTATGCTTGCACCTTTTGATATGCAATATTTGTAAGAGAACCAACTATTAAACTATGCTCAAAAGAGAAATCTAAACTCACATGTATATACTTATGAGCGAAAAGACCCTTCTCATAACAGTTGTTTCAAGGGTAAAGTTACGATTGAGGGACAAACATATGAGAGTTTTGAATTTTTTCCTATTTTGAAGGATGTTGAATATGTAGCTGTAAAAGTGGTTTTAATGTCAATATTAACAGGTATAACTCAAGATGATGATAACGAGAGTAATGCAAAAGTGACTTTAATGCAAATGTCAGAATTCACATTGAACATAATATAGCGGGACTTTCACAATTATCTTGAGAAAAAATAATGATGAATAGGTCAACAAAAACCATACTATTTGAAAGATACATTTATTAGCTTTTTATAGAATTTTGAAAATTGTACAAAACTAAAATATGTAGGAAGCATTACAACTTTAAAATTAAAACAAATTTCAAGCACAATATCACATAAGATTCTCAACAAAAGATCTTTAATGCATTAAATCAAATATGAAATTCTCTTCTAAAAAGAGCTTTCAAATTATTTTAAATAAATAAAAATACATGTAGGCATGTTTCTAAATTCATTTAAAAATAATGCATAATCAATTTGTAGCTAATGGAGATTGTCTTTATCTTCCCTCTGCTCTCACCTTTTGATATGCAATGTTTGTAAAAGAACCAACTATTAAATGCTCAAAAAAGAAATCTAAATTCATATGTATACACTTGTGAGCAAGAAAACCCTCCTTATAACAATCGTTTGTAAGGTTAGGACAAACTTATGATAATTTCGATTTTTTTCCTACATTGAAGGATGTTGAATATGTAGTTGCAAAAATGGCTCTAATGTCATTGTCAGCAGGTATAACTCAACATGATGATAACATGACTAATGCAAAAGTCAAAATTCACATTGAGCATAATATAGTAGGACTTTCACAAATTTCTTGGGACAAATTCATGATAAATTGGTTAACAAAAACTATATTATTTAAAAGATACATGTATTAGCTTTTTATAAAACTTTGAATTGCACAAAACTCATTTATAGAGCTCAATATATGATACGAAGAACACACAAAGGTAAGAAACTGAAAATGTAGATTATGCAAGTTGCAACAATCATCTTCACGAAAATTCTAGGCCCAATTGGCGAAAAACTTCTTAAAACAAATTATGCACCGAAAGACACATCTCTTAGGCTTCTAACAAAAGTTAAATTTCATGAAAAGGATTTGCGTAGCTCAATTTGTGCATGAAACACCATGCCAAAGTCAAAGTTGGGAAGAATTTATTAAAAGTGTGTTATAATACAATTTGTGATTGAATTTCAATGCAATACATGTTTAAATTACAAATCCAAGGCACCCAATTCATTTTATAATTTCAAGAAACATATAGGAAACATTATAACTCTAAAATTGAAGTAAATTTCAAACACAGTATTACACAAGAATCTCAACAAACATCTTTAATGCATTAAATCAAACATAAAACTCTTTTCCAAATCAATCCAAATAAACAAAAATACGTGCAGGCATGTTCTTAAATGAGTAAAATCCTTTTTTAGTCCTTGAAAAATACAGCCACTGACAAATTCGTCCTCCAAAAATTTTTGGTGACAAATTGGTCCTTGAATTATTATTTCG
>QAOA01005475.1:0-13682 GCA_003255065.1 Cercis canadensis
GCCAATTGAAAAATATTTAAAACAAAAGTCAAGGACACCATGTCATTAATAAACACATAGTGTCTTCTTTATAAGTGAAGGATTATGGCTGTGAAAGAAGAGTAAGTGACGGATTAAAAGAATTTGTAATTATGGATTTGTTAATTTATTGGGTCTTAACTCTTAAGTGGATTAGAAAAGGTAATAAAAATTATTGTAACTTTTGTTTAGATGAATTCAAGTTGAAAATAAGGTTTAATTTGTAATATTTTTATAATTAATAATCGATCAGAAGAAATATAGAATTAGAATATATATATATATATATATATATATATATCATAAAAATACTTAAAAACTTATGCAAAAGAAAGTATTTTTAAATATTATTTATACATCACCACAATAATCAGTACCCTTATCCATGAAAATTATAAACATAAAATAAAGGATACCACTTCGATGCCACTTGTTATTGAAATGCAATAACTGACACTACAATGCTTGGCCAATGAAATGTTGACAGGGTGTAAGTAAAAACTTGGTTAAGCAAATTTTATTGAATTATGATTTTTCTTCGAAGTTGAGATAATTACAAAATTTCCCCCAAAAGTTGAGATGATTACAAAATTATCCTTACCCACTCAAAAGTAAGTATAATTTGGTTAAGTTGATATCTTAAATAATTGGTTTCTCTTGTTCAACTCAAAAGTTAGGTCAATAATTGAGCTTACGAGAAAGTCATATTGCTAATCAAAATTCTTTTACTTAAAACAGGTCTGCACCATAAGATTACAATTAATTCTTGGTTGATTTATCATGGGTTTTATTCTTCCACATCAAAAGATTTATTTAATAGTAAAATATATCCCACTTTGTTTAGAAGATTGTTGCTTAATGGCGTATGATACCATTGCAGGAGAATTTAGGTTTAATTATAATTTTAAACTCGTATTTTAATAAAGTGAACGATTTGGTCCTCTAGTTTTGATATTTTGAGTTAAATCAAATTAAAATTATTCTTATTATCACATCAGCATTTGTGTTTATTTTTAATGTTTAAGAAATGGAGGGACTAAAATTGTAACTTTCATCAAAATAGAAGAATTAAATCATTTATTTTTAAAGAATCTGGACCAAATCGTTCACCTTATTAAAATATGAGAATTAAAATTGCAATTAAACCGAGAATTTATTATTGACGGTCATTACAAATTACAAAGCAAGTTGAAAATGGTAACTATGTCGATCTTCCATTCATCATGTTACTTGAGAGTTTTGATTTACCTAAATTATGACCTGTTTCATAATTCTTTATTCTGCTTAAGGTTTCTATGTATTAATTTGGTTAATGTTCAGGCTTCATGACTTCATCTCAAGTATCAAGCAAATTACAAATAAACTTGGGCTATAATTATTATGGCATTCTCTGGAATGATTTTAAAAAACTGTGTCTTAAACCATTATTCATTAATTTGTCTTTAATATGCAAGAAGGATTATTGTATCATATAAAATTGTTGAATCGAAGTAAAATGAGAATCCCGAGAATAGAAATTGGAACAGAGGCGTAATCACAAACTTTGAACAAAGAATCACTAAAGTCTATCACTGCCAGAGGGATATAAGCCACAAGGATCAAAAAGAGTAAAAAATATACAGCAATTCGTTAACGAAAAAACATTGCTGACAACAGAAGTAACGGGACCAAAGAATTCCAATTCAAATATTAATAATTTGTGTCACTCAACCAAGGGTAGCTTAGTTCTGCAATTGAAGCAGAGCAAGTGAGTTCTTTCAAGTTCAAACTAGCTAAAAACCAAGAAGAGTTCATCTCAGAAACCTAATTATGGCTTGTCTTAAATTTGTTAAATCTAGCTCTATTCAAAGGTTAAAATTAGATCTTGATTCTTAAATTACAAAAAAAAAAAAGTGATATATTAATAAAGTAACTGAGGCAATTTACTTAAGAGAAATTATTATTACATACACCACAGAGAGAAGGACTAGACTCGGCTTTGGCGATGGGTTTTTTCCACATGCAATATAGACTATTTTCTGACATTTCCTTCCTTTTTACATGGACTTTTTATATATTTATTTATGTTAACAATGCATGAGTTTCGCATCCTACTGTGAATTATCTATTTTTGAGTCGAATAAACAGAATATTGTTAATTAACCATCACATCATGACAAAGAAATAGGCAACATGAAGCACCCAAGACTATATCGATCATTGTCATATCATTCTTTGCGCCACTACACTCAAAAATAGATGCAAACCTACCGTCGACTCTGAGTTAATTAAATGTATGCACATTTTATGTATTTAAATTTCCAATTCTATGCTATAAAAAAAATAAAATTCAATTCTATATATATCCAAACTATTAATAACCTTATGTTATCCATCGTATCGTAATATCCTATGGCTGAGGTCGTACACCGTTGCCTGCTCCTCTCTCCACCGAATAAATTGTTTTTTGTATGAATATTTATCACCATCAATTAGAATCCAGCCAAAAAGAAAAAAATATAGAATCCAACAAAATCAGTGCTCTAAGCAGCCAACGAATCAGATTTAACGAAGATTTCCATATACTCGTCAACGGAATCAGATTCACTGAATCTGAATTCCAAGAAAAATCAACAAAAATTCAGACAAAACTATGTTCAAAGCATTTCACATGTTCAACTAACTAAAGGCAGGTGGCATTTGAACTCAGTGTATAAAGCAGAGCTGGTTATGCCATTGCAGAACAGCAAGTGATCAAGTTCTTTCAAGCTCAAACTTGCTAATTAGAACTACCAAAAAGAGCTCAACTAAGAAAACCAGTGATGGGTTCTCTCGAAACCAACCCAGCTAGTGAGTTCTTTGAAGCTCAAGCTTACTTGTACAAATATGTCTTCAGCATCGTCAGCTCCATGGCTCTCAAATGTGCTGTTGAGCTCAACATACCAGAAATAATCCACAACCATGGCAAACCCATCACCCTTCCAGAGTTGATTTCGAATCTTGAAGTTCATCCAACCAAGACTGGTTATGTGGATCGCCTTGTACGGTTGCTAGTGCATCACGGGTTCTTGGCTGAAACCAAAATCTACAAGGAGAAAGAGGAAAAGGAGGCATATACTCTGACTCCTCCTTCTAAGTTCCTTGTCAAAGGCAAGAACCCTTGTTTAGCCTCAATGACTACGGGGTTTGTTGACTCTGGTCTGATTAAACCATTGAATTTCATGGCTCGCTGGTTTGGCGGGGAGGAGAAGAGCGCAACTGAGAGTGCTTTTGGTTTTGGTTTCTGGGATTTGCTTCGTCAAAATCCCGAGTGTATGGAATCGTTTAACAATGGAATGGCTAGTGATTCCCAAATGATTAACATGGCTCTTAAAGACTGCAAAGGAGTTTTTAATGGTCTTGACTCCATTGTTGATGTTGGAGGAGGCACAGGTACCACTGCCAGGATCATCTCTGAGGCATTTCCTAGTCTCAAATGCATAGTGTTTGATCTTCCACAAGTTGTGGGAAACTTGTCAGGAAGCAATAATTTGAGTTTTGTTGGTGGCAGCATGTTGGAATCAATCCCTTCTGCTGATGCTGTTCTATTGAAGGTATGCTATTGCAATGGAATTAGAGTAACCATGTTCTCACAAAATTTTGCTTCATATAAATGGACAATTATAGTAACTAGAGTAGGACATTAAAAAGTTTAAATGAAGTTAGTTAAATTTAGATTTTATTATATATACAGGTTCAAAGTTTATGTATACATCATTATTCCATGAAAATCAAATTGTGTTGATTAATAATTAAATGTATTTTTTAAATTTTTTGAATTTTTTTTGTAGTGGATTCTACATGATTGGAGTGATGAAGATTGTATAAAGATTCTAAAAAAATGTAAGCAAGCTCTTTCAGGCAAAGGCAATGGAGGGAAGTTGATTATTATTGATGTGGTGATAAAAGGAAGGGAAGACAATCATGATATGACTGAAGTAAAGCTTGGTTTGGATGTACTTATGATGACTATTTTTAATGGAAAAGAGAGGAACGAAAAAGAATGGGACAAGCTTTTATTTGAGGCAGGGTTCACGAGTTACAAAATAACCCCTATTTTTGGGCTTAGGTCTCTCATTGAGGCATATCCTTAGCTTAGGTACTTCACTATTATAAAGTGTTCAATTTTATGTGTTACTTTGAATTGTGTTGTACCCATGTTCTTATTTATTAAGAACTTTTGAATAAATTGTTGATGATTCGTAGCTTTTCTATATGATGTAAAATCACCTGTAGCTACCAAGCTTTTGAATAAATTGTTGATGGCATCCTCATGGCTTAATTATGGGTTTAATGTTTAAACTTAAAGTCGTAGCTAAAATACAAAAAAAAAAATTAAAAAAAAATCACTTGTTAGCTGCTATAATAATAGTTGTCTTTTCTATCAAGAAACGAGTCTTATATTTGAGGTCTCTTGTTAACAAAATGAGGGACTTTTTTATATACAAAGAGAAACTAAAAACCAAAGGTACCCTTAAATTAAGAAAACAAATTAGAAGAAAAGTCTACAAAAAGTAATAAACTCATCTCTTTGCAAAATATACACATTTATGGACTTTCACTTAACGGTTTAAGTGAAAACCCATAAATAGTTTTATATCTTACACAGGATCATATCACATTTTCCAACTTTCTTCATTCTATATATATAGCTCCCACTTTGGGTGGAAAATCCGCACAATAATTTGCTTCACTAACACATGAACAATTTCCCACTCCAAGCTAAGCTTAGCTAAGGCCCACCTATGCATATGCCTTCCACGGGCTATTATTTTATTATGCCTTGTCACCTTGTGGTACTCGTTTGATAATGTTACGCACTAAGTCAGTTTGTTCCATTTGAGTTGTGATATGAAGGTATGAAGGTTTTATATGTTAGGCCTTGTATTGGAGTTAGAGCAACTTATATGTCTCTTAGGTTTTTTAATAACTAAAAATGGATAAATTTCATTCATCAACAATGANAAAAAAAAAAAAAAAAAAAAAAAAAAAAAAAAAAAACCCTAAACGAAAAAATAACCTAACAACAATAGCCTAACATCTTGACATGAACAAAAAAACTCAAAGGAAACTTATTGTTTTGTGCAGAATATTGGTGCCTGTCACACATAATGAAATGAACAAAATATTTTTTAGTACAATGTTATTCTGTTTATATATGTAGATATCATATATAAAATATGTGACTATCTTATTCAAATATAATGTTGATGGGTATATTTCATCATATGTGAAAGACACTTTCTTAAAAAGGATGTCTTTCTTATGAAACTAAAATTCTTCTTTTCAATTTTGCAGTCCAACGCCCTTTCCTTGAAACTCAATTCCTAAGAACAAAACTGCCTTCAACATACTCCTTCCAACACTATATTGTCAAAAACTTTTCTATTCCTGCTCTTCCAAATATGCCACAAGGTATGCATAGGTTCCCTTCAAAAAAAGTTTTGTATTTTGCTTCATATAATGACAATTTACAACAAAACAATAAAAATTCATCAGAGGATGTGAATAACTTTTTTATTAATTTGAATTGATATTTTATGTAATCAAGTGATTAGCTAATTGAGTGGATCATGATCAATTATCAATATGCATTTTTTTCACGAGATTCATGAAGATTTCATCAATCTTTTTTTTAGAAACAAATCAGAAGAATAAGAATTATTTTAAATTCTAACAATATCAATCTGACTTCCAAGCATCATCAAGAGTGACATTTTGAGTCTTCGACTGCATAAGAAGGCCCAAGCGAATGACACAATTAGCAATACCATGAGTCTTCTCCAAAATACTTCCATTCTTGCATTGTGTAAGTCTCGTTTTTTGCTTATATTAAAAAAATTATAGTGTCAATATTTTGATAAATTGTTTCAAATTATAGATAGTGTATTATTTTGTTATCTAAAGATCATTATTTTAATAATTTAACCCAGAAATAACATCAAATATGAGTATACAAAATCATGAACAAAAAGAGAATGATAAAGAAAACTTCATGAGAGTAACTTTTCAGAAGAGGAAATGCAATCATAGAAGATCTACAAAATTTAATAATTAATTAGTATTAGTACCACGCAATAATAAGTATGGGCGATGGAAGAAAGATCTACACAATCAACTAATTAATTAGTAAGTGTGTAACTCATGGATATAAAAGAACTTTGGATGCCAGACACATAATTTAATGGCTGAAGCAACAAAAACATAAATAATCAAACTACTATTAGCAGACACATGACTTGTGGAACGGGAATCATGTGTCGGTTACATTTACTGGGTCAAGCAGTTAATAATGTGTTTGTAATGCTTAAATTACAAATTACTAATAAAATTGCTTAGGGATCCAGATTTGAGTGTTATAACAAATGAAGTCATTATAGGTATGGTCTATTGGTAAATATTTCCTTATATTATGGAAGTAATTTACATTAAACAAAGCCAAAGAGTTAAACCTTATAAATATGGTACCAAACTATTTGTGGTCGAGTGATACTAAAGTTGTATTTAAAGTTTATGGGTTTCGTATTCAAAACCAAAGTAATAAAAAAAAAAAAAAAAAAAAAAAACTTTATCAATAGAGTGCTGCAACTACAAAATTAAATAAAACAGGGCAAATTCTCCCTAGAGACAGCACTTTGAAGCATAAACAGAGAAATCAATCTGCAATTATGGCTTCCATTGATGGTGAGAAATCAATTTTCTTTCGAGCTAAAGCTCACTTGTATAAACACATGCACAGCTTCCTCACCCCTATGTGTCTCAAGTGGGCACTTAAGTTTAGCATACCAGACATCATCCACAACTATGGCCGACCCGTTACTCTTGCTGAGTTGGTGTCTGCTCTTCAAGTTCCACCAGCAGAAGCTAATTGTGTGCACCGGATAATGTGCTTATTGGTGCATAACGGGTTCTTTGCCACAATCAAAACAAATGACAACAAAGAAGAAGAAGAAGAAGCCTATGCTCTGACTCCAGCATCAGAGCTACTAGTCAAAGGCACAGAGTATTGTTTATCTTCAATGATTTAGTTCTTTCTTGACCCTTCTATGTTTGGTGCAGATATACCATCACTTGGGGAAATGGATGCAAGGGGAGGAGGCTACACTAGCTGAAACCATATTGGGGGCTAGCTACAATGAGATCCTCCATAATAATCCTCATTATTTGAGTGTTGAGTGATTGCAAGACAGTTTTTAGGCGTTAGATTCTATAGTTGATGTTGGTGGTGGAACAGGAACCACAGCCAAGATTTTAAGTGAGGCATTTCCTAACTTGAAATGCATAGTGCTTGACCTTCCACAGGTTGTAGCAAACTTATCAGGCAGCAAAAATTTGAGCTATGTTGGTGGGGACATGTTTAAGTCTATCCCTCAAGCTGATGCTGTTTTATTGAAGGTACACATGCAATATTGATTAAGTACTTAGCTTAAGTACTTTATTGATTATAAAATGTTTAATTTTATGTGTTAAGTTGAATCAAGTTGTACCCATGTAATTCTTATTTATTCAAAACTTTTCTAATAAATAGTTCTTGATTAGATAATTTTTCATGATGCAATATTGATTGCTGAATTGTCTGCTACAATAGTAGTTCTCTTTTGCTTCTACCAAAAAATATAGTTATGGTCGTCTCCCTTAATATTTAGATACTTAGGTCAATCATCACATTATAATGAGAGTAAACATTTTTATTTAGAAAATATAGAGTAATTACATTAATTTTATAACTTGGTAACCACACCTATCGTTATTGTTGGGCTACCAAGCACTGTGATTATTGTTTTCTTAGGTCAGGCAAACATGCCCTATTTTACTTCCCTCATAGGGGAGAACCACACTAAAGCATCCATGGGAGAGAAACCCAAACAATATCATGAGCATCAAGAGCTTACCACAAATAACCTCACCTGGGATTGAATCTGATCAATAGAACATTATTACGGAGTTGGCCTACCACCAGATACCACCTCAAAGTGGTGGATAACTTACCCGATGACCTTTTTAAGCTGCTCAAATGCTCCATTTTAACTCGAGTGTATCCAATCACCAAAGATCCAAACTAGAAAACAACTAAGCCCATACCTTCTAAACCCCAAAATGAACTAAGTTTTTATGTTTTTAGTTGAGACCAAGCCTTTGCTCCTTCCATGTTCCTTCTCAAAGAAAGAGACCCTTGTTTAACATCCATGGTTATGGGATTTGTTGACCCTGGTTTGATTAAGTAATGGAATTTCTCGGGGGGAGGAGAAGACACTAGTTGAGAGTGCCTTTGGTGTAAGCTTTTGGGATTTGCTTCAAAGGGATCCTGAGAATATGAAGTCTTTTAACGAAGGAATGGCTAGTGATTCCCAAATGACTAACATGGCTCTTAGGTAGTGTTTGGTATGTGGTATCTTTTATTCCCAACTATATTACTTTCCTAGGAATCTTATTCCCAGGAATGATACATTCCCAAAAAAAATTTATTCCTATATTTGGTTCAATTAGAATATACCAGGAATGCTATCAATTTTTTCAAAAATACCCTGCTCTTCTGGTCTTTGCTGCTCTGTCGTGTGGTCAATTTTCTTTACCCAGTTCCTCCCTTTGACCCCACCAGCTTATTTTGCTTCGAGCTGCAACTAAGCTTGGAACCAAACACATTGACGGCACAGGGGATGCTAACCTCTTTACTTTCCCCGCCGGTGATGGGTCTCTTTCCACCATAGTGACATTCTTCTTCCCTGCCAATACTGACCTTGATTTCATAGGTGCCACGGATTCTGACCACGTAAGGATGTTCGGACAAATGGTGCATTATCTGAATCTCCCTCCAAACATCATCATAGTCCTCTTTGCAAAGGAGCTTGCGCTTGGGGATTGACTTGCAGGCATATATCTATGACATTTAGACTTCTCTGTGCAGAGAAAAGTGGTACCAAATTGACCTTGACCCAGCTTTCTACCCAATGTGTAAAGCTCCGTAACGTTTTGGGTCTGATAGGGAAGAAATCATGTGGGTTTCAATGGTAAGAAAGAGAAGGGAGATAGATAGAGACGGGTTGAATAACGAATTCGCACTTGGAGGCTGAAATCTGCGCGATAAGTGGTTCAGGACTTCCAACAAACGAGTGGCGTCCTGCAATTGGGCGGATGCCAAAGACGGATCGAAATGGCGAATCGAACTCGAAACGGTCAACGTAAAAGAATTGGCCGAGCTGTAATCGATTGTTGAGGATTTGCTCGTTGTCCCGGTCAGAGAGGGAGACATAAGTGACTTGGAGAAGAGCAGAACGGTGGTCGCCAGTGACCCGGGTATTGAAGTTCATGCCCTGCAATAGTTTCAGTAGAATTCCTGCGGTGAGAGAAGCCATGGTTGTTTGCCTTGATGGTGGTGTCGCACAGAGAAGGAGAAAGAGGGACTCAACAGGTGGGAAAGTTTAATCTTCACTTTCAGTACAAATTTTATTCCTAGGTATCTTTGATGTCTGGGAATATATTTTTTTCCTTACACCAAACATGGGAAACTTTTCACTTTCCCAAAAATGTTAAAACATTCCAAGTACCAAACACTACCTTAAAGACTGCAAAAGGGTATTAGTTCATAATGAAGTCGTCGCTGATAAGTGTAGCAAATCTGGGTACATCCAATGCACAACAATAGCAGCACCACCCCTACTGCAAGAGCACATCCATGGTAGCACCTCATCTCTGCTCCTTCATCTCAATACTGCCAAAAACCAGCGAAGAAAATTAGAGGTTTTCAATTTAAATCTAAACTTTTCAATAACTTTCACTGCCTATAAATAGGCTCTAAGCAGATTGCAAAGGAACATAGAGTGAACACAAATTTTTCTCTACACACATTGAGAAAAACCTGAAAAAATAGAGGAGACATTCTAGAAAAACAAGAAAAATCATAGAAAAAAAAGGAGAAGAGTCCTCAATCATTGGGTATTTTGTACTCATTTATCTTCATTATTTTCACTAAAAAACACCCATTCTTCCATTTTTTATTTTCTTTTTCTGTCTCTCAGTACTCACGCACACACATTCACATAGCATAGAGCACACAAATCACATTTGCATAGTTCTTTTTCTCTTCATTTTATAGACAAATAGAGATTAGAAAAAATTCTTTAAGGATTAAGAAAAAAACCAAGGTGAGAGATAAGTTAGAGGGGTGCATGGTCTATTCTAACCAAATAGAATATTTTTAAATATAGTTTGTATTTATAGGTTAAAATGTAGGAAATAGTCTACAAATGGATATTTCCACAGTTTGTATTTATCCTATTATTAAACATATTGAACAAAAGATATAGTTCATGCCCGAGGACTTTATGAGGAATTGGGTTATGTATAATGAATTAATGGGTTTGTTTGGGTTAGGAAGGAAGGGAGGAAGAAAGAAAGGCGTTGTTTCTTAGACTACTGAGAAGCGCGGAAAACTTTTAGCTGAAATATAGAATACGTTGTTTGGTCAATATGACGAAGGTTGACCAATCCATGTCCTTGAGTTGAGACCTTAACTTTAAAAAATTCTTGCGTGACGTGTGGATTAGGGGACACGGACCTTTACAAGCCACGCTCACTGGTCCCTGCTTACTAATTGGCTATCACCTGCTCATGAACCTGTACACTCTTAACATAAGGAAATTCCTCTATTCTTTCTCTGTAAATCCCTGTCTTTTACCCCTCTTTGTTAGAACCACACTGTTTCTTAGACTCAGCATCAAACTTGGCTCCAATGCGATGCTTCCATTTAATTCTAGCCCAATAGCCAAACTGGCAAGGTCTTTGAAAGTTTCTTGTTTCCACAATTTTCACATTTTTCAGAGCTATAACCTGTGTAGTAATGCCAATAAACAGCACAGGAAGCTCTAACCTTTGAACTGGACAGTATCAAATGCCTACCAATCCTTACACCTATTCCATCCTCTGGAGACCCCAGCGCATTGTGTAAGTTCCTTTTCAATTTATCCAATGCCCCAAAAAGGTTCAATTTTTTCCTTGTCCCTTGTGTTGAAGAGGTGGAACTAACTATGCTCTGTTTCCTCTATTTCAGCTTCTCTGTGGATGGTACCCCCATTAGGGAGTTCAAGAATATGGAGTCAATTGGAGTTCCATTCCCCAAAAGCCAGCCCATGAGGATCTACTCTAGTCTCTGGAATGCTGATGACTGGGCCACAAGAGGTGGGCTTGTTAAGACAGAGAGTGAATCCGCTTTTCGCTTTGAGAACGTAAGAGGTATCTAATGATATATTGTTATTTGCTCATTGTAGAGTACTTAATAGATCCAACCAAAATTAAACTGGGTGATTTACAACTATAGCTAAGGATTAGATACCTTAAATAAGAGATCCAATGTTGAAGTTTAATCATTGGATAGATACCTCTTATGTTTAATCTGAAGTTCAACAACCATGTGCACACTGAGATATTAATGCAAGTTAAAAAGTTTTGTTTTGGTGATTATATTATTCTTTTGCTCCACCTATAAAAGTCATTCATATGCAGAGCTAGAGGACAATGTGCAAGATGGAGTGTTGTATTTTTTTCACATAGACGTTGTCATTCTTGCGACTTTGGGAAATTTTCATCTTTAATCATTTTTTGTTGTATATATGATATAATTTTCAATAATTATAATATGTATGAGTTGCCACTAAAATTCTCACATGTGGTAACCCATTTTGTTGTTCCACTAGCATAGGAAAATTGTACTACTGGATCTCAGTTATACTCCCTAAAAGCTATATTCATATATGTTCTTATAGATCAATAAAGTGACCAAAAGTTACCAAAGATTTTCTTCCTACCGTTGTTTCATTTTACTTTCTTGTTGGATATTTTATCTTCTATCTGAAGTCCATCTTTAGACTTTTTAAAGATATGCAGAGGTGCATAAGACAAATGGACTGCAAAGCATTGGCTATGATTAAAAATACAACCATGTTTCAAATTCATGAGCCCATTGTAATAACCATGTTTGTTAGTGGCATTAATCTTAAGTCAGATTCATTAAGAGCATTTTGGAGATGCACCGGATAAAAAATGAGTAGCTTGGAGCATAGTATAGGGTGGAAAAAAAATTTACTTATCTTCTTACTCAACAAATTATAATTCTGCCTGGGGTCTAACAATACAATTTCAAGTGCATCAGATACATGGGTTGTTAGAAGTTAAGACATATAACCAAATATTTAAGGTTAAGCATAAATTCCCATGTAGCTTTATTTCATTAAGTACTTTATCTTTTATGGTTAGCTTCATCACTAAAGAAAGTAAGGATTGTAGTCCTCCATCCATGTAATCTTAAAATAATACTTAAATCGAATTTGGGAGTGACAATGGTGTAAATAAAATTATGAAATGAAACAAAATTATTCACATTTAATAACCTACTCAATTGTGCTTAACTATTTAAATATTTTAATAATTCAGAGTAGTAATCAAATTGTGCCTTGATTTATAATTTAAAATTTACTTTTTTAAATTTGCTTATATTTATTGCCAAAATTTTTCATGTTTAGATCATTTAGCATTCTTGTTTCAATTAGAAATTATTGATCGTAGTCTCTAATTTTAAAAAAATAATTTCAGAAAATTAGATGGCTAATTAATTAGATGATTCTTTTCCTTAAATAGTAATACAAAAGTTGATTAAAAAAATATAAAACACCTACGACAAATGTATATGAAAAAGAATCAAAAAAGTTTTCACAAAAAAAAATTGTCAAATATATAAATATAAAATTTGAAATAGGAAATAATAAATTAGCCAAATAAATGAAAGTCACCCCCACCCTATTGACTACCTCCAATCATGATCATCATAATATCAATTACAATCAATTTTAATTTGTCAATCGTAACTTCCTCCCTCTTATTTTGAATCAATTTTTCATATGACAATATTCTATCAATACTTTATTTTAAATTATAACTACTAATTTAAAATCAATGACTTCAAATATAACCTTCCTTAATTGTAACCCTTAATATGGTCCACCAAAATATAAATTTCAAATTGAAAGTGTAGGGTGTGTGCTAATAGTAAAACAAAAAAAATAATTAAAAATCAATGTATTGATTAACTTGATTAATTAGCTAATTTTAGGATTAATATGAGAAATCAATGTGAGTAAGCTTGCAGACCAGAAATCACCCAATTTCAAATCATTTAATGCTAATAAGAAATTGGAGACATGAGACATCAATCAAATAAATGTATTGCAAATAATAGAAATAAATTACAAGTTTACAACTATCTTTCAAATCACACGGACTAGCCATTAGAGAATTGTCAATCTTTTTTAGTATCAGTTTTGAATTTCAAGTATTCCACCTTTTATTATGAAAAAATAAAGTCATATTCCAGAATTAGGGTTACTTTGCAATACATCATAGCCCATATAAATACAAGGAAAGAGAAAAATCCAAATTTAATAGATTTATACAAGAGGTCTTCAAGAATTGCAGAATGTTCCAAGAGATTATTACCTTGCATCTTTAGGACTATGTGTATATACTTCACTAAAATATTTGAAAAACATAACACCATATTTGAAAATTTGTTGCTGCACTTTTTGTTATTAAAATATGTTGCATGTGACAACAAGAATGTACAATAGAAGTGATACTCATACCTTTTTTTTTTTTTT
>QAOA01005476.1:22285-35166 GCA_003255065.1 Cercis canadensis
TATGTATTTATTTATATATTTTTATGTATATTATGGGGCGGGGCAGCACGGATACTACCTTCTCCATTTCTGGTTCCGGTCCCATAAAATTACCTATTAAATTTCCATCTTCAACCCCATACCAATTTTTTTTTTCCATACCCGTACCCACTCAGCCAGGTAAAAATAACGGGACTCTATCGGGTATAGGTCAAATTACCACTCCTAATAAGGTCGTGTAGCACCCCATAAAAGCTTAGAAAAGGCCCATTAACACATGGTAGACTGGTAGTTCTGATTTTATGGAATATGCAGATAACCCAATTCATACGCTGCTTACTTATGTCAAAGCTAGCATTATATACCTTGAATAGACTAATGCTTTACCAGTTTTGACTCATAGGTCACTCATTTTTTTGTGAATTTCATAGTGAATCATAAAATAAGAGGTACTTCGGCTTAAATTGATGTAAGGGGTGCTAGAGCTAGCTACCCTACTTTAAGATTGAACTTTGCAAGATTTGATTGTCAAACCATGTGGGTAATTAGAAAAGGCCCATTAACACATGGTAGTTCTGATTGTATGCAATATGCAGATAACCCAATTCATACGCTGCTAACTTATGTCAAAGCTAGCATTTATACCTTGAATAGACTAATGCTTTAACAGTTTTGACTCATAGGTCACTCACTTTTTTGTGAATTTCATAGTGAATCATAAAATAAGAGTTACTTTGGCTTAAATTGAGGAAAGGGGTGTTAGAGCTAGCTACCCCACTTTAAGAATAGACTAATGCTTTAACAGTTTTGACTCATAGGTCACTCACTTCTTTGTGAATTTCATAGTGAATCATAAAATAAGAGTTACTTCGGCTTAAATTGAGGAAAGGGGTGTTAGAGCTAGCTACCCCAGTTTAAGAAATTGTAGTTTAGGAAGACCTTTATGGAATCTGAGTTTCAAATGGACTCGACCACTTATTTTCTTTTATTTTGTTGAGACTCAAGTTATGTCAATTGTTTAGGCATGGATTAGTATAAGTGCCAATACTATGCACCTCGCATTTTTCCAATGATAGTTCTGCTACTTGTATAATATATTTTTTGCAACTTATGATATTAGTATGCATGTCTACATTTAAGTTCAAGTTCAACATGTCTCAGTTAATGTTTTTTTTTTTTCTTCTTTTGGACTTAAGTTATAGAATAGAATTATTCATTAATTTCAGTGACATAAAAGAAAACAGTTTGAGCCTATAAAATTCATGAATGAATTATTGCAACCATTTGAGTTATGACTATGCCCTGCAATCTAGAACACCAAAATGATAATACGTTTCCAAGAAATATTTGTCATAATGTTAGTGATAAAAGGGGGCAATGTAAATTTTTGTACATCAATTTAAAATTGTTAATTTTAGTTCTTTTTATTATAGATAAAATATTTACATTATAATGTGTATTTATATATATTTTCAAAAAAAGTTATATGAGAAAGAGCAGACTTTTAAATTGTTAAAAATATTATCATAATAACACCACAATCAACAAGAGCAAACATAAATATGAATTTTAGATCTTGAGAACCTCTCAAATCTTAAATGTTAGGTAATCAAGTCTGTTAATTCTAGTTTTGCTTTTTCATTGAGAACATTATTTTAGTATTATTTGATATGTGATTTGAAAAGATTATGGCTTTAGAATATGTAAAGGAGAGTTGAATTGAAGGATTTATACAAAGTGAAGACATGTTTGGTCCTTCAACTAGATCATTAATCCGAAAATGAACTTTTAGAACCACCTTTATTGGAAAGTAGCTAGCCCGATAGCTTTTCTAAAACTTATAATTGTGAGCATACGCAATAATTATGTACGAGACTCAAGTTGAGGCAATTTATAATGATTTAAAGAATAGTTTTTCTCAAACTAATTTTCCAAGAAATTATGAGTTACGTTGACATATTGTGTCACATACTCAAAATTTTGAGATAGGCATGCACAAAAAAAAAAAAAAAAAATTTAACTTTGTTGATGTACGCTAAGGATAAATTTCCAAAACTATTTGGACTATTAACTATATGGCTAATTAATCATAATGTCTCCAAAACTAAAAACAAATAAAATGTGAATTTTTTTTTTTTGTCTGCCCAAAAAATAAGATTTGATTAGAAGAGCATTACAAAAGATTGACGTAATGCACATATAATAAATTCTCTAGTCTATTTTCGCTTTTTCCATGTAGACAGATAGCAAATCGTGAAAGGAATTGTCCTATTTAAAAAAGATTCAACATTTTTTACATGAAATTAAACCTAATCAAATTCGATTATTGTTGGAATCGATGTAGACGAGACACGAGGTACCAGCAGAGTCATTGCTAAGAAAGTAGAAAGTGAAAGATGTAACAAAGCTACATTTGCATTATTAATGTGTTCTTTGCCTAGCCAACTTTTCTCTTTATATCGTTTTCCTTGGTCTTTAATTCTTATAGGCTTCAGCTCAAACTTCTTTCGTCAAAGGGGAAAAAAAACTGTGGTCAGTTTTCAGTATGAAATTTACGCCACTAATTGCATATGGCAGTTTCACAGCTTTTATACTTTGAAAGGGTGTTGCATAGAAAAATCAGGTCATATATAAACGTGTTGATATATTTGTCTGCAATATATTTAGGTCTTCACTCTTCAAGTTTGTTAGCTTGCAATTTTCATGTCATAATTTCATTTTGACATCAAACGTAAAAGTTCATTTTCAGAGAAGGATTGAGGACCGGTATATCTGAAATATCATAGAAATTAATAGAAACTTTATAAAGATTGTTTAAGGTTGTCTTATTAAATTAAATATAACTGGATAAAGTGAGAGAGAGAGAGAGAGAAATGGTAATATTTAGCAAAAAGAAGAAAAAGAATGGTTGAGATAAAAAGATAAACAAATGAAAAATTGCTAAATAGTTGAAAAGTTAAAAACTCTATTAAGAGATGAAGTAAGTACTTTTAAATAGCTATAGATAGTTTAATTTTAACTTCATTGATTAAGGGCATTATTGTCACTATAATTCTTTTACATTAATTAGGTTGTGGCAAAAAAGTGAGCAATAGACATAATATGAGATAATAATCTATTTTCAATAAATGGATGGTGGACTTCAATATTTTAGGCAAGTGACTTATTTTACGACTATATTTGAGGGCATTTTTATGAATATTATTAAAATGGTAAAAATTCATCAAATGAAAAGTATTAGTTCTAATTAATCATGATCACTCATGTTTGTTATAATTTTGTAAAAGAAATTATAAGAAACATAAAATATGTCTCTTAATTAACTTATTGTGTCATATGTACTTATGTCATCTTTTACATAATCAGTACATCAATCCTAATTTCCTATTTGTCTCTTTCTATCACACGTGACTTTTTCACCTGAAAAGAAAATATTCACTCACTTTCCCCCCTTTAGTCCATAATATTATTTAATTATTCATAATATTATATTTATTTTTATGTATCAGAAAAGAATAATATTAGACACACTCCTATTAAAATAATAGGTTTAATTACAATTTTGATCCTCTTATTTTAACAACTTAAACTTTTTTGTCCCTTTTGTTTAAAAATAAATAATTTAGTCTCTCTATATTCATAAAATGTGCAATTTTGGTCCTTTTGTCTTTAAGCTAAAATTTCTTAGATCTATTTAAAGGTGTAAAGTTCTCTAATTTATAATTTTACTGTTCAAATTGACGAGCTAAGTCTTGTAAACCTCTCCACAAAATTTCAGCTTGATCTAATGGTGAATGAATCTAAATCTTCAGTTAGATGAAAATTTATAGTTTTGGTATTTTGGGATGAGCCTCAACGTTGGATCCAGCTGAAATTTTTTTAGGAGTATCGCAAGACGTAATTCTTCAATCTAAATAGTGAGATTGTTAATTTGAGAACTTTACACCTTAAACTAAACTTAAGAAATTTTGGCTCAAAGACGGAAAAACCAAAATTGCACATTTTATGAATATAGAGAAACTTAATTGTTCATTTTTCAACAAGAGGGACCAAAAAGTTCAAGTTGTTAGGATGATCAAAATTACAATTAAACCATTATGAATAATAATATTTTGTTGCTATTGTATATTGAGTTAAATATGCAAAAATGTAAATATAAGTGGACCAAATAACTAATATTTTGTTACTATTGAATGTATTAGCACACTAACATTGGCCAAATAAAGATCATGATGTATAACCAAACTTTTGTTTTTTTTTAATTTTATTTGTTAACCAAACCTAAAATTTGTATCTTGCCATAAAGCTTCCTCCTCCCAATTTGTGGCAACAATAGACTTCGACTAATCCAAGTTTACTTTGACAATGGCTTACCCTTTAACCTAGGCATTCATTATTGTCTATGTCTTCCTCTTCCAATTTTACATTATTTTCCTCCATTTTTCATGTTTCTCCCTTGATTCTTTAGACATGGAAACAAGCTTCATGAAACCAAATTAGCCTGTTTTTTTTTTTTTAAAAAAATAAATTCCCTCAAGAGATTGATGTTAGGACATATGACTAGTAGGTGCATCTAGCTCTTGCTTTTCAGGTATTTGTAAAATTTCAAAAATATCCTTAGGTTATGTGGTTGTGTTTTATTGTATGGTCATCATATGTAAAATATGTGGTTATTACATTTAAATATAATTCTTTTTTACCATAAGATAAATAGAGCTAAATTTTTTACTCGGAAAAATCAATGAATATTTGAATCTAGAAGCTCAACCTTTTGTAAAAAATTATCATGTCCAAATATAAACAATTAAATAGCTCCAAAGTAATTTTTTGATTTTTTAGGTGGGTTAGGCCAAAAAAAAAAAAAAAACAGGAGCTAGACGTGTCTAGTGGTATAACCCCAACATTAGGTACAGAAAAATTAGTCAATGAGAGTTGGTTCAGCTAGTAAGGATTAAAGTATTTCGCTTGTAAGACTTAAGTTTAAATGACACTGCTAGCAATCCTTTTTGGTAAGCAATCTGTAAGTACCAATGTAAACTCTCATTGAAGTCTGTATTGTGTCTTGACCTTAGAATGGAATAGCCTCTCTCACCCTAAACTTTAATCTACCAAAAAAGGTACAGAAAAGTCATTTTTCCTTTTTGTTTACCTGTCAAATAGATATTTTCTCTGTATTGCTCTGCACTAGTAACTTTGCAATTCAACTGAATCTTCCATCTTCCTTGAACAAGGAGATAATAAAGATAGTGCATGCCACACATTTCTACTAAATTGTACCATGTGAGTTGTTCTATTAAAGTTTAAATTATACATAGTCCTCGTGGGAACGATACTCTATCTCATCTTATTACTTGGAAAGGATAACGTACATTTGCGTTAGGATTTTTTACAACAAGTTTTTCGCGCCGTTGCCGGGGACTAATTTGTTATCAATATCAATACTCAGTGATCTTAATTTTAGTCTAGTCGTTTACTTTTCACAAATTTACTGAAGTGCTTACTTTCTGACACTTGCAGGAGTTCTCTTTATGTATGAGAAAATATGGAAGTAGCTCCCTAATTCCTTTTTATTCTGAGATAGAAAAGACTTGTCAAAGGAATAGAAAGGCAAGAAGAGAGTCTACCAGAGTTTTGACAGACACAATGGCAGAAGAAAATCCTCCCAAGGCACTCCGTGATTATGCTCTACCTTCAGTCACAGACACCACTTCCAGTATAAGACGACCAACTATTGAAGCAAATTCCTTTGAGATTAAACCAACTGTAATCCACATGGTCCAGTGAGCCCCGTTCAGTTGTTTAGTGAATGAAGACCCTCAAGCTCATATTTTCAGGTTTGTGGAGATATGCGATACCTTCAAGCACAACGAGATTAGTAATGACGCCATTCACCTCCGACTCTTCCCATTCTCACTATGGGATAAAGCTAAATCTTGGCTACAGTCATTCCCAACTGGGACCATCACCACATGGGATATTTTGGCTTAAAAATTCTTGGCCAAAATTTTCCCACCAGTTAAGACCACTAAGCTCCGAAATGACATTGCGACATTTTATCAATAGGAGAATGAGTCACATCAGGAGGCTTGGGAAAGGTACAAATAGTTGCTTCGTAGATGTCCCCACCATGGACTCCCTGACTGGTTGTAGCTACAGACATTTTACAATGGGTTGTTGAATTCAACTAAGACACTAGTAGATGCCGCTGCCGGTGGATCTTTAATGAGGAAGACATATGAGAATGCCAATGACCTGTTAAAGGAGATGGCTACCAATGCCTATCAATGGCCTACTGAGAGGTCCACTTCACGAAAGGAACTTGGGGTTCATGAGGTTGACGCTTTCACCGCCTTATCTGCTAAAATTGATTCTCTGGCTAAACAGTTAACTATCCGGAATGTCAACGTCATTTAGTCCCCTCTTGAGAATTGCAACCATTGTGGTGGTCCTCATGCTAGCTCAAATTGCTAAGTTGACAATCCATTCTCTCCATCTCAATCAGAGGAAGCACACTTTGTGGGGAATCAGAACATGCAGAATAACCCCTATTCGAACACTTATAATCCGGGGTGGAGACATCATCCAAACTTCTCTTGGAAAAACAACCAAAACAATGCTCAACTACCTGTGCAAGCAAAGGTTTCTTTGGAGGATGCTCTAGCCCAATTGACCATGAATACAAGTCAATTCATGGCCCGAACAGATGCCTCAATTCGTAACCTAGAGATGCAAGTGGATCAACTCTCCACCATGCTCACTAGCAGACAGCAGGGATCATTGCCAAGTAATACAGAGTTGAATCCTAAAGAGCATGTCATGGCCATAACTCTTCGTAGTGGTAAGACTTTGGATGAACCCGCTGAAATTGTCAAGAATGTGCCCAGTAAGTCAGTTGAGCCTAAGGTAAAAGAATACACTCCAGTGGAAACTCCTATGACAACTATAGGGAAAACATCTAAGTTATTCCCAGACAATCCTCCACCATGTGTTCCACCTCTTCCTTTTTCCCAAAGATTCCAAAAGAAGAAGCTGGATTCTCAGTTTTCTAAATTTCTGGAAGTGTTCAAGAAGCTGCACATCAACATCCCATTTGCAGATGCTTTGGAGCAAATACATAGCTACGTGAAATTTATGAAGGAGATTCTCTCCAATAAAAGAAAGCTAGAGGATTGTGGGACTGTGTCACTTACTGAGGAGTGCAGTGCAATCTTACAAAAGAAATTGCCACCAAAGTTAACAAATCCAAGGAGTTTCAATATTCCTTGTTCTATTGGCAATGTATCTTTTGGTAAAGCACTTTGTGATCTTGGTGCTAGTATTAACCTTATGCCTCTTTCTATTTTCAAGAAATTGGGTATAGGAGAAATAAAGTCAACATCCATCTCCTTGACATTGGCGGATAGATTAATCAAGTATCCAAGGGGAATCCTGGAGGATGTATTGGTGAAAGTGGACAAGTTCATCTTCCCAATAGACTTCGTTGTTCTTAACATGGAAGAGGACCAAGAAATCTCAATCATTCTTGGTCATCCATTTTTAGCAATTAGGAAAGCACTTATTGATGTGCAAAAGGGCCAACTTACTTTGAGAGTGCAAGGTGATCAAGTGTCCTTCAAGGTCTTCAAAGAAATAAAGCATCCGGATGAAGTGAGTGTCTGTTGTAAAATTGACACTACAATTGGAAGCACTAAATTGCAAGACCCAATTGAAGCTCGCACCATGGAGATGACAAATAAGGAAAAGCCTTTTGATTTAAAGGTCAAAGATGATAAAATCCTCAAGAAGCCAATGGCTAGACCTGTGCCTATAGTTGAGTCTCATAAGAAAAATAAGAAGAAGAAGCCATCATTCCAAAAGATTCTTTTGGAACACCTCAAGAAGTCTTCTTGCTTTGGAGATGGAAATGAGGTATGGAGATTAAAGGAGAATAGCCAACAAACAAAGGCTCATAGAGATAGTGGAGTAAAGTTCCAGAAGACCTCCACTACCATTTTTTATCCTAGTTAATTTACTTTAAAGATAGTCAAGCTAAAGACTATAAAGCAAGCACTTTTTGGAAGGTAACCCAATCTTTTTAACCCTTTCTCTTAAGTTTTGTTTAGTCATTTAATTTTATTTTCATGCTTTTGTGTTTATTTTTTTTTTTTTCATGTTCCAGGTTTAAAATCCATAACTTTTATTCCCCCTAGCAGCTCTACCCGATGGTGATGCAAAGTGATCCATCTCCATTTCAAGGAAATCCTTACATTTTTTTCTTCTTTGCTTTAAACATTGAGGACAATGTTTCCTTTAAGTTTGGGGGTGGGGAATTATTTTCTGAGTTGCTATATTGACTTGCACTTAACTTATTGGGTATATTTAAATGCTTTTCTAGGTAGTTTTTATGTTTAAATTTTTATTTTTCTTTAGTTTGTAAAGTAGAATAGAGTGAAATTTTTTATGTTTACCTTAGGCCAATGATAAAACTGATTTTCACTGTTTACAACTCAAGAAAAATGATAGATTTTGTGTTTGTGTTTCTGATTAACTCTTGTGTTAATTTTTATCTAACTAGAATTTCCTGAATTACTGAGCACATAGTCCTGTTTATTTGAAATCTGCATGCTTGGAGATGATTATGTGAATTAAGTCATTTCAAAATCTCACAGAATGCTAGAACTTGCTTGATTGTCAGTCGTGGTGAAATCCTAGGCTGCGCAATATTAGGGAGATGATTTAGGCCATTTTTATTTCGTTTGGGCTTTTCTAGCTATCCCTTTGTATGATATTTTATCCCTAGCATACCTCATTGAGCTTAATTTAGCCTGTTTCTTTGTCACCTACACTGATCCTAGCCCTTTATATGATCTTTTGACTTGAACCTTTCACCCAAAATGCATTTTCAGTCTTAAGAGCATCTAGAGCTAAGAAAATTAAGGAGAATTGGTGAAGAAAAGAAAAGGAAGATTTCAATGAAATGACCACCAAAGAATAAAAATTGAAAGAGCTACATCCCTGTTGTAAAAAAAAAAAAAAGAATATTTTGCAATGAAAAGAAAAGACAATTGTGCAAATATTGAAAAGAAAAAAAAAAGGAAAAAGAATGTCTTAGAAAGCATTGAGTATGGGATGTTGTGACCCAAAAGGAAGAATTCTATTGGTGGATGGCAAAGTAAAGAAGAAAATAAGTTTGGGGGAGTTAGAAGTGAAAAGAAAGAAGGGCGCTCTTAAAATTTGCTTTAAACTGAATTTGTGTGATAGGTGAGTTAAGCCATATGTTTATCCATCATCCTACCCTTAACCCAGCCACACATTACAAACTTATCAAAAGTCCTTTTGATCCTCAATGTTGTGAAATTTCTACATTAGTGGAGATTGACATGAAAAGCAAGCGTATGGGTTTCTGAGACAATAAAAGTGGAGAATATGTGTTTATGAGCTGAATTGCATAATCTAATTTAAGTGAAGCAAGTAGGGTAAGCAAGGGCTATAGTTACACACACAGGAAATTTTAGTGAGATTGAGATAAGATTAACTTTGGGTTGAAATTATACACATTCATGCTATCTTGAAAATTTTCTAGGAGTTTTGCTTAATAGAGATCTTTGAGGCCTATATGGTTAGCAGATAAATTTTTTCACTTTGTTAGTTAGTTGTTGAGTTTAATTTAATTTTTCTCTTTTTCTTTGCTCGAGGACAAGCAAATGTTAAGTTTGGGGGTATTTGTTGAGTGTGTTTTATATCCACTCTTTAGATGTCTTTTACTTAATTATTTGGTTGTTCATTAAGATTTATTGTCATCTAATGCATTGTTTTTGTTAAATTGTAGGTTTAAATGGAAGTTCATAGGTTTCATGGTTTGAAGTAAAGAAATGAAAGGTTTTGACAGAATCCAAGAGCCGCGGCGCTTGTAATTGATTTTCAACCGCCAATTCCCGAGAGGAAGGGCTGCAGCGCTTAAAAATCAAAGCCGCGGCACTCATTTGCGAAGAAATTGGTGTTTTTGTACCGCATGCGAGGCTGGGGCACCCATGCCAAATTTCTAAATACATGTCATTTTTCCTAAGTTTCCTTAGGGCTTTTGCTTAGGGGTATAAATAGAGACTTTTAGGAATTTTTTAGGAGATCCTTTTCTGGACTTTTTGAAGGCAAGGAGGGGAGCAAAAACAAGGATTGGAGAAGGGCACAACAAGATTGGGGCTTCTTTTCAGAGTTTTTATCCTTCTTCCCTTTGAACCATGTCTAGATTTAATTTTATCATGTTCTTTTCATCTGCTATGAACTAAATTTCCTTCTAGGGCTATGATGTAGCCTAGCTAGGATGATTTGTTATTTTCTATTTCTTTAATTCAAGAACTCCTTTATTAAATTGTCTTCTTCTTCTCAAGTCTTCATGCTTCTAATTGCTTGATCACCAATTAGTTGATTAGATAATTACAATGAGACTGGGAAGTAATTTGTAATTAAAGATCATAGAGATTAAGAACATAAGTTGCATGTAGGATAGGAATATACCTCCATGGTCTGTGTAGTTATTTAAAAAGATCCATAGAATTAAGTGAATTTCTAGGTTGTTCGCAATTCAGATAAAAATATTGTGGGTTCATAACTTAGAAATACTTTTGTTTGACCTTGGAAAAGACTAATACATAATTTAGGGTTCTTAGATAGTAATTAGGAAGATTGTTCTTGGTTAATGAATTAGGAATAGCAAATCGGAATAGCTATGATGAAATCAAAAGCTCTAGATATTTTTCTCTCTTGATAATTCTATCATTTTGCTGGTTTAGATTGTTAGTTTACTGGTTTAGTTTGTTTTCATTCTATTTTAAGTTGTTTCTTGAAAACCTCTACACATTGATTGATTAGATAAAATTAAGGTTAACCAAATTTCGGTAGTTGATATGTTATTCCTCATGGGAACGATACTCTATCTCATCTTATTACTTGGAAATAATAACGTAAACTTGCGTTAGGATTTTTCACAACAAATGTCACCCAGCTTTCAGCTGCTGCACTCATTGCATAACTGTAAACGGCAAAGTTACTTATGCATCATAAGAATCGAAGTGCCAAAACTTTTGGATGCTCTGACCTGATACCTGATGCAAAACTACTTGGAAACATAATAGCAATAGTCCTATGATAATCACAATAAATCGCATTGCAAAGATAACGAATATCACCCTTTTTTTTTTCTCTTTTAGTCCGGGCAAGGAGTATGGTAAAATGACGTCCAATTACAAATCAGGCAAAGATTCTAGAAAGGTTAATTAAAATTTATTTTCAGTTTCCTGTGATTGGGAAAAAGAAAAGGACATATATGGATTGCAAGGACAGAATTTTCTTAATATTTTGAGATTCAACAAAGAAAGGAAGCTTTAATGGCCAATCAACTATGCCAAAACGTTCATAATAATAACAAAAATAAAGCATACTATTGCTTAAATGATTTAAGACTCTGACCTTAGATAGTACGATGCATCCAAATAGTTTTCTAGGCTATAAATCAGAACAAATGGTTACATAAGCAGACACAACGTATATGATGGCATTAACATCTCCAATTGAAAAGCAAAATACTTACTACTATAGAATAAAATGCTTACCTTGGTTGAAACCTAGTTGTCAAAAATAGTCTGTACAGTTCATCCTCAAGTACCTCTTCTGAAAGCGAACTTGGATTAGCAACACTTGGGTTCAATTTGATGACATTACATGATGAAGAATTTGGGACCCATGGATCACTCTTTTGAAATATTTTAATAGCTGCTGCATTTCAAAGTATAAATGGTCAATATCAAGAAGCCTTTAAGTAATATCAGCTTCAAACATGATTAAACGAAACATGAAAACAGCACAAAGAACTCCAATGGAATTCAGAAGTCAAATCAAGGATTCAATTTAGATGTAAAGAGAACAAGATGATAGTGGCCTCCTACACAAATAACTTTTGCCTTTTGGTAACCGTTAACAGATCCACTGTCTAACCATTCTTCTACCCTGCCCCCTGCAGAGCGGCCTAATGCATCTCCTCGACCACCTTAAGAGTTTCAACCAAACCATGCCAATCTTTCCCATCAATTTGTAATTCAGAAGTCAAAACTAGGATTCAATTTAAATGTAAAGAAAACATGATGATAATACCCTCCTATAGAATACCTCTTGGTAAGCATTAACAGATGCCATTGTCTAAACATTCTTTAACATGATGTGTAAATTAAAAGCATTCCCTTTAAAATATTTAACACAGGACGATGCAAATATTGATTAAAAAAACATATGATGCACATTAATTAAAAGCACATAAATTCAATGCAAATTCAAAAAAGGAACAATTACTCCGAACAAAAATTTAACACAGGACGATGCAAATATTGATGCATATCATCCTCAAAACTAAAATGAAAAACTCAATTGTTTTAATATTTATTTTAACCTAAGAACTTATATTTTTTTATTTGAATTATATGTCACTAATTTTTTTTTAGGTTTAATTACAATTTTAGTCTCCATATTTTGGTAAAATATATGATTTGGTCTCCCTATTTTGAAAACAAACTATTTAGTCTTTATATTTTCATAAAATGAGTAATTTTGACCCCTCTATTAGTGTACCGTTAAAAATTTAACAAAAAATATTGATATGACATTAAAATGTTAATTTTTTTTATTCCAAATCAGTAATTTAAATATATGTGACATGCACATGATTTTTTAAATACCAAAATTAAACCTTACAACAAGATTAAGTAATAATTTTATATATATAAAAAAATAGAAAAGAAAATGAAATAAAAAGGCTAATTAGCATATTACTTTTCACACCTACTCCCGAAATCTTCAAACAGTGATCCTTAACTCAAAAGAGAAATAAAAGCAGTGAAAGTTATTGACAAAACTCAAAGGTTTTTTTTTTTTTT
>QAOA01005478.1:0-10152 GCA_003255065.1 Cercis canadensis
AAGCACACCAAGGAGGCTTGGATGAATATCTCATGGCAGTAAAGAATGTGGAGTTGCCGCCCTTCAATGGTGATGATCCAGTGGGGTGGATCACAAGGGCTGAGACTTATTTTGAGGTTCAAAACACCTCAGAAGAAGTCAAGGTCAAATTGGCTAAGTTAAGTATGGAAGGTTCAACCATCCATTGGTTCAACCTATTAAGAGAGACAGAAGAAGAGTTAACATGGGAGAAATTGAAGAGGGCCTTAGTGGTACGTTTTGGTGGAAGACAGTATGAGAATCCTTTCCAAGAATTGTCTGAATTGAAGCAAGAAGGCAGTGTAGAGGAATATGTTGAAGTTTTTGAGTTCTTATCCTCCCAAGTGGGCAGATTACCAGAGGAGCAATATTTGAGGCACTTTTTGGAGGGTTTGCAGCCAGAAATCAAGCAAAGGGTTCACACCTTTAAACCAAACACACACTTACATGCTATGGAGTTGGCCCATGCTATAGAGGCTGAACAGGCAGTGCTTAATGTTGGGTCTAATCTGTACCCATGGAGGTTGAAGAGTGCAGCTCCTAGTACTGCTAATAGGGGTTCTAAATGGACACCTATATCTAGGAATTAGGGGCCTAATTCAGCAGCTGCTGTTAGTAGAATCTCGCCTGGTGTAAGTGGGAATCAAACCCGAAGTTCAATGGGCCAAGGAGGAACAAATTCAGCATATTCACGAGGGGTTTCTTCTTCAATGGCTGCTCGTAGAAATAAAGGGGATCAGTGAAGTAATTCAGAAAAGAACAAAGGGCTAAGGTATATTTCTTATCAAGAGCTGATGGAGAGAAAAAGTAAGGGTTTGTGCTTTAGATGTGGAGAGAAATACCACCCATTGCACCAATGTACAGAAAAACAATTGAGGTTAGTAGTGTTGAGTGATAATGAAGTGCTGAATGAAGAAGGGGAAGTTGTTGCCATTGAGGTGGATGCAGAAAATGAAGAGCAAGCCTTAGAGTGCAATGCTCTAGGCTTGTTTGGGATGAACAACAATATGTTGACAGAAATTAAGACAATGAGATTAGAGGGGAGACTAAATGGGGTACCAATGGTGGTTTTGGTGGATAGTGGTGCTAGTCACAACTTCATTGACTCGCACACTACATCAGCCTTAGGGTTAAAGGCAGATAATACAAAGAAGTTGGGAGTACGTTTAGGTGATGGGCATAGGGTAGAAACTAAGGGAAAATGTGTTGGATTGTTGGTGAAATTGGAGGGAATTGATGTCAAAATGGATGCTTATGTGTTAGACCTTGGAGGGGTAGATATAATATTGGGAATTGCTTGGTTGGAAACATTGGGAAAAATCCTTATGGACTGGAAGGAGATGTCTATGGCTTTTACACATGAGGACAGAACTGTGACTTTGCAAGGACAGTCAACAATTGTCAGGAGCAGCAAGAAACAGAGAACAGAAAGCAAGCAAACAGCAGCTTTCACTAGTATTTTGAAGGAGGCAGAAATGGAGATTGGGGGAATTCTTTGGGCAGCAGAGGAAACAGATGTTAAAGAAGGAAAACAACAGCTAACAGATGACCAATAGCAGCAGTTGAATCAACCATTAGAGAAGTATGTAGTGGTATTTGAGGAATTACAAGGCTTGCCTCCTCAAAGGGATGTTGTGCATGTTATTACCTTGCAAAATGGAGCAGGACCAGTGAGTGTACGCCCTTATAGGTACCCACATCATCACAAAAATGAGATAGAGCAGCAAGTGAAGGCGATGCTCCAACAAGGTATCATTCGGACTAGCTCTAGTGCATTCTCTAGCTCGGTCATACTAGTGAAGAAGAAGGATTCATCATGGAGAATGTGCATGGATTATCAAGCCCTAAACAAGGTGACGATACAAGATAAGTACCCAATTCCTGTAATAAATGAATTAATTGATGAGCTTTATGGTGCTGGGTATTTTTCTAAACTTGATCTTAAGTCTAGTTATCACCAGATTCGGGTTAAAGAAGAAGATATTCACAAGACAGCATTTAGAACTCATGAAGGGCATTATGAGTTCTTAGTAATGCCCTTTGGGTTAACAAATGCACCTGCAACTTTTCAATCAGTGATGAATTATATTTTTAAGCCTTATTTGAGAAAGTTTGTATTGGTGTTTTTTGATGATGTGTTGGTCTATAATACGGATTGGTCCTCTCACTTGCAGCACCTATCACAAGTGTTACAAGTATTGAAAGATCATCAGTTTGTTGCTAATAAGAAGAAATGCAGCTTTGGGAGAACACATGTGGAATATTTGGGACATGTGATTTCTAGTCAAGGGGTGGCAGTAGACCCAGAGAAAGTGTGCAGTGTTTTGGAATGGCCAGTCCCAAAGAATGTAAAAGGAGTACGGGGATTTTTGGGTCTAACGGGATACTATAGAAAATTTATTTTCAATTATGACAAATTGGCTAGACCATTAACTGAATTGACAAAGAAGGACAATTTCCATTGGAATAGTCATGCAACTGAGGCTTTCACTGCATTAAAAACAACCATTACTACTACACCAGTGTTGGCTTATCCCAATTTTACTATTCCATTTGAAGTGGAATGCGATGCAAGTGGTATAGGTATAGGGGCAGTACTTATGCAGCCTAAAAGACCAATTGCATATTTTAGTAAAGCACTTTCTGGTAGCAATTTGAAAAAGTCTGTCTATGAGAAAGAGCTCATGGCATTGGTATTGGCTATTCACCATTGGCAGCACTACTTACTTGGGAGGAAATTTCTAGTCCATACAGATCAAAAAAGCCTAAAACATTTGTTGGAGCAGCGCATCACTACTGCTGACCAACAATGTTGGATGGCCAAGCTGTTGGGATTTCATTTTGATATAGTGTATAAGCCGGGAAGGGAAAATAGGGCAGCAGATGCTTTATCTAGAGTTAATGAGGAAGGGGAACTAAAGGCAGCAGTATCTACGCCGGGTTGGGTACACGAGAAGGCAATTCATGAGGAGGTGCATAGCAATCCAAACTTGCAGAAGATCATTTTTGAACTGCAAAAGGATCGTAATGCTAAACCAGGCTATTCGTTGCATAATAGGGTGCTGTTGCATAAAAACAGGCTGGTAATTCCGCCAAACTCTCCCATCATTCCTACATTACTACAGGAATTTAATTCTTCCCCAATTGGTGGTCATTAGGGTTACTTGAGGACGTATAGGAGGATTGCTGGAAATTTGTTTTGGGAAGGAATGAAGCGCGCAGTCATGGAATATGTCTGTGCTTGTGATGTGTGTCAAAGGCAGAAATATTTAGCAGCCTCTCCTAGTGGTCTTTTGCAGCCATTACCCATTCCCTCTCAAATATGGGAAGACATTTCCTTAGACTTTACCACTGGCCTACCAAAGTCTAAGGGATATGCAGCAATCTTGGTGGTGATAGATCGGTTATCTAAATATGCTCACTTCATCCCTCTCAAGCACCCATATACAGCAAAAGCAGTAGCTGCACTATTTGCACAAGAGATAGTAAGGCTTCACGGTATCCCTAAATCTATTTTAAGTGACCGTGATCCTTTGTTTGTAAGTGTCTTTTGGCAGGAACTATTCAAGCTCCAAGGCACGATGCTAAAGATGTCTTCATCTTATCATCCAGAAACAGATGGACAAACGAAAGTGGTGAATCGGTGCTTGGAAGCCTATTTGAGATGCTTTGCCTCAGAACAGCCTAAAACATGGTCTCATTGGCTGTCATGGGCTGAATTGTGGTATAATACCACATTTCATGCATCCCTTGGTACTTCACCATTTCAAGTGGTGTATGGAAGGAAACCTCTAACAGTAGTGAGGTTTATTGAAGGGGAAACTGAGGCAGATGCAGTAGCAAGGGAATTAAAGGATAGGGATGAAGCGCTTACACAACTCAAGTATCATTTGACTAAGGCACAAGAGCAAATGAAGTACTATGCAGATAAGAAGAGGAAGAATCAAGAGTTTCAAGTTGGAGATTAGGTTTTCCTTAAACTTAGACCACATAGACAGCATTCTATTGCAGCTCGTATTAATCAGAAATTAGCCCCACGGTTCTATGGCCCTTTCAAAATCATTCAAAAGTATGGACCAGTTTCTTACAAGCTGCAATTGCCACCCACCTCAAGAGTTCATCCTATTTTTCATATTTCTCTTCTTAAGCGGGCTATTGGGACTTATACAGCAGAACCAGAACTGCCAGCTCATTTTGAACTCAATTCAAAGGATGCTATACAGCCAGAGCAGGTTTTGGCTACTAGAACAATAGAACAGCAGGGCCGAAAAATTGTTCAGCACTTAATCCAGTGGAAAGGGATGACCCGTGAAGATGCAACATGGGAGGAATAGCTCACCCTCAAAAGTCAATTTCCTACTCTTGGCCTTGAGGACAAGGCTGATTTTCCAGGGGGAGCAGATGATAGGAATGCGGGTTTGGAGCCTTTAGCCCATATTCCAAACAGGCCACCTATTTGGAAAGTTTATGAAAGAAAGAAAGGAAGGGGGCGTGTGGCACTAGGTGATAGTGGCTAATCTGTGATAGTGTAACTGCCATTAAGTGGCAATTACCATCAGTAGGCAGTTACCATTAGTAGGAGTAGGAGTGTGTATCAGAAATAAAAGATGTATTCCCTAGTGGGAATTATTATGGTAGTTATTTTTCTGATGTTGTGAACAGAGAACCTTCTCTGTAGGAGTTGTAAAACTCTGGGACAACTTGCTGTAATTTTTGTGTGTTTATCATTTAATTTTCAAGATTGGTGTTCTATCAAATTGTCTGTTATTTCCTTTTACGTGTATTTCCTAAAATAGTGGGAGTTAGTTATAGAGTAATGCAAGAAGGTTAGTATAAGGGAGTGAAGAATGGTAGAGTGGTTATCTTTGGATTTGCACTTCTTTCTTCGGCTTAGGCTTGGACAGAGTGGGTATACTCTGTGTAGCTCATGCTCTGAGGAGGGAGATTACTAGTTCTACTATAATTCTTCCTAGTTTTCTTAATTCTATACTACGTACAAATCACTTATGTACTTTGGGTTCCATTATTGGTGCGACCTACCAGATACAAGCAATGGTGATGCAGGAGCATCATGTTTACTGCCTTTTTCTATTTTATATGTGTGTTTTAATCTTATTTAAGTAGTCATGTGTCTAGCATGTGACCTTTATAATTTCTGGACTTATATTAGATTTGGGCTTGTGTATTGTTGGGCCGGGTTAGTACTAGACTTAGAAACCCTAGTATAAATAGCCTAAGATCTATTGTAAGCAGCAGCTTTTCAGATTATAATTTTAGTTATCAGAGGTTTCTACATATTAGAACCCTACTCTCTGTTCCTATCTCAATCTCTCCCCTCAAATCCCTAATTCTGTCCCCAAATCCTTGCTGTTTGGCCCCAATACTACATCAAATTGGTATCAGAGCTCATGGCTGGTCGTGGTAGAGGTGGTAGAGGTAGAGGAAACCAAGAGCAGCAAGCAGAATTGGCTGAGATGCGAAGGATGATTGAAGATTTGTCGCGAGCCGTGTAGGCTTTGCAGCGACAGGGATATGCGGAAGCCCGTATAGAGATTCCGGAAGGTGACCGCGAAAACCAGGACATACCAGAATGTAGTTCGGGAGATGAAGAATCGAATCAAGGAGAAGAGAACCCATTCCATGAAACTAGAACTGCTAACCAAGCAGCAAGAGGTGGATTGGAGGAGAGGTTGGTTCGTGCCCTTGATTTGAACGGAGGTGAAATTCAAATTGAAGTTGCTGATTTTATGGGAAAAATGCATGCTAAGGATTATTTAGATTGGGAGGCTAGTTTGGAGAATTATTTNATGTGCGGAAGCCCGTATAGAGATTCCGGAAGGTGACCGGGAAAACCAGGACATACCAGAAGGTAGTTCGGGAGATGAAGAATCGAATCAAGGAGAAGAGAACCCATTCCATGAAACTGGAACTGCTAACCAAGCAGCAAGAGGTGGATTGGAGGAGAGGTTGGTTCGTGCCCTTGATTTGAACGGAGGTGAAATTTAAATTGAAGTTGCTGATTTTATGGGAAAAATGCATGCTAAGGATTATTTAGATTGGGAGGCTAGTTTGGAGAATTATTTTGAATGGAAACCCATGCAGGAAGAGAGAAAAGTGCTATTTGTGAAATTAAAATTAAAAGCCACTGCACTTCAATGGTGGAAGAGAGTTGAAGAGCAGCGTGTACGACAAGGGAAGGAGAAAATCAGCACTTGGGAACACATGAAGGCAAAGATGCGAAAACAGTTTTACCGGCAAACTACCTAATGTATCTGTATGAGCGGTTTCATTCATTGAAGCAGGGTGATATGTCAGTGGATGAGTACACTTCGGAGTTCAACAATCTGTCCATTAGGGTTGGTTTGAATGAGACAATAGAACAGATGACCTCTTGTTATCTTGCTGGTTTGTGCCATGTTGTTAGGGATGAAATGGGAGTGGTTCGCCCATTCAACCTAGAAGATGCTCGACAATTTGCCTTAATGGCTGAGAAATGTGTTTTGCGTCTTGGAGTGAGGAAATTTGGGTATGGCAAAATGGGGAATACTTCACAAAACTTTAGTAACACCATGCAGAGGTTTAGAAATGATCAAATAGCCCCACGAAGTGGTCGAGTGAACGGTGCAACAAGCAAAGGCAATGGAGAAAATATTGCTCAGGTTGACAAATGGAAGAGCATGGTGAAATATTGGCAGAGGAATAATACTGAAACAGGTGCTTTAAAACTGGGTAGTGGCTCCCAATTTTGATGTTTCTCTTGTGGTGAAAAGGGGCATGCTTCATATGCTTGCCCACAACGTAGAATTAATTTTGTAGAAGGAAAAGAAGGGGAAGAAATACCTGAACCTGTTTATGATGATTTTCCTAATGAGGACGAAGAAGTTGATGTGTATCTAGTGCAAGGGGAGTCGTTAGTTATCCGTAGAGTAATGACAGCCACCACCCAAGATGACACAGCAGATTGGAGGCGGCATAGCATATTCAGAACACGTGTGTTATGCAAGGGAAAGGTATGCAATTTAATTATTGATGAAGGTAGTATGGAGAATGTTATTTCAAAAGATGCAGTGGAGAAATTAGGGCTGATTACTGAAAAGCATCCTAATCCTTATAAGATCAGATGGCTTAAAAAGGGTAATGAAGTTCCTATCACATATAGGTGCCTAGTCAATTTTACTATGGGTAATAAGTTAGAAGATGAAGCTTTGTGTGATGTTGTGCCTATGGATGTTGGTCATCTTCTTTTGGGCAGACCTTGGCTATTTGATAATGATGTTGAACATCGTGCCAAACCCAATACCTATTCTTTTTATAGGGGCAGCAAGAAATATACACTGCACCCTATTAAAGAAGATACTGTAGGGGCTTATAACTCATCTAAGGGTGACAAAATTGCTGCTATTGTTTCTGCCACCAGATTTGAACAAGTCTGCAGAGAAGAGGGAGTTGTATATGTACTGGTTAGCAAAATAGTGGGAGATGATCAGACAACAAAATCAGCCGAGTACCCATCAGAAATTCAGCAATTGTTAGGGGAGTTTGGAGAGCTGGCTGGTGACCAATTGCCTCAAGGTTTACCACCAAAGAGAAGCATCCAACATGCTATTGATTTGGCATCTGGAGCAGCATTGCCAAATCTGCCAGCTTATAGAATGCCACCTATGCATCTGGCAAAAATGCAGAGACAAGTGGAGGATTTGCTGACTAAAGGCTTGGTGCGTGAGAGTAAAAGTCCATGTGCATGTCCAGCCTTGCTTGCTCCAAAGAAGGATGGTACTTGGAGGATGTGTGTTGACAGCCGTGCTATCAACAAGATCACAATTAAATATAGATTTCCTATTCCTCGACTGGAAGAAATGCTTGATCAATTGGCTAGTGCTAGGGTGTTTTCTAAAATTGATCTAAGGAGCAGCTACCACCAAATCAGATTGAGAAGTGGAGATGAATGGAAGACATCTTTTAAGACACCAGATGGCTTGTATGAGTGGATGGTGATGCCTTTTGGCCTTTCTAATGCACCGAGCACATTCATGAGAGTCATCACTGAGGTACTAAAACCTTTCTTGCAATCATTCGTTGTTGTCTACTTTGACGATATTTTGATTTACAGTAGAACCAAGACAGAACATCTAATTCATCTGCGCAAGGTTCTAGAGACACTTCATCATGAGAGGCTCTTTATAAATTTTAAAAAATGTTGTTTTTTGTGCTGTGAGGTTGTATTTTTGGGATCTATTGTTTTAGCCTAGGGGTTAAAACCAGATCCTGGGAAGGTTTGTGCTATTACAGAATGGCCAGTCCCACAAACAATCCGAGAAGTTAGAAGCTTTCATGGCTTAGCCTCATTTTACAGGAGATTCATCAAAAATTTCAGCTCTATTATGAACCCAATTACTGAATGCTTGAAGAATAGTCAATTCACATGGACAAAATCTGCCCAAAGAGCTTTTGAGGAGATTAAAAATTGTATGACTGAAGCACCGGTTCTTGTGCTGCCAGACTTTGAAAAATTATTTGTTGTGGAATGTGATGCATCTCACTTAGGCATTGGAGCTGTTCTTAGCCAAGATGGGCAACCAATTGAGTTTTTCAGTGAGAAGTTATCAGATGCCAAGCGGCGATATTCCACTTTTGATTTGGAATTTTATGCTTTAGTGCGGGCTATTCAACATTGGCAACACTACCTAGCTTATCGGGAGTTTGTGGTTTACTCTGATCATCAAGCATTAAGGTATTTAAGTTCTAAAAAGAAGCTCAGTGAGCGTCATGCTAAGTGGAGTTCCTATCTTGATGAGTTTAATTTCTCTTTGAAATATAAAACTGGAGAGTCTAATGTTGTTGCGGATGCTTTAAGTAGACGCTCTCTACTCCTTACAGTAATGAGCACCCAAGTTACTGGTTTTGAAGAGCTGAAGAATCAGTATAGCACTGATCCTGATTTCTGCCAAATTTTGGAAGAATTACAGAAGTCCAATATGGCAGAAAAATTGCCTTTTAGGCTGCATGAGGGGTATTTATTTAAAAGCAATAAATTGTGCATTCCAAGGGGTTCGTTACGAGAACAAATCATCAGGGAACTTCATGGGAATGGTTTGGGAGGACATTTTAGCAAAGATAAGACAATGGGAATGGTGGCAGATCGGTACTATTGGCCAAAAATGCTTAAGGATGTGGACAGGTGGGTGAAAATATGTTCAATTTGCCAATTTGGCAAAGGAAGCTCACAAAACACAGGTCTGTACACTCCGTTACCTGAGCCAGAAGCACCGTGGATCCATTTGAGCATGTATTTTGTCTTGGGACTTCCAAAAACAGCAAAGGGGTATGATGCCATCTTTGTTGTAGTGGACCAGTTTTCAAAAATGGTACATTTTATACCCTGTTCGAAAGTTGCTGATGCTTCACATATTGCTGAATTGTTCTTTCGAAAAGTGATTAGGCTGCATGGAGTTCGAACATCCATTATTTCTGATAGAGATGTCAAATTCATGGGACATTTCTGGAGATCTTTATGGAGGAAGCTTGGAACCCAACTAAAATATTCCAGCACTTGCCATCCACAAACTGATGGTCAAACAGAAGTGGTGAATAGGAGTTTGGGAAATTTACTGAGGTGTCTTGTGGGAAATCATGTGAAGACATGGGATTTTGTAATACCACAGGCTGAATTTACATATAACAATTCAGTGAACAGAACTATTAGAAAAACACTTTTTGAAGCAGCTTATGGCCTTAAACCACAGAATGTGCTTGATTTGGTGCCTTTACCACAAGAGGCTAGGGTGAGTGATGATGGGGAGGCATTTGCTGATCATGTCCAACAGGTTCATAAGGTGGTAAGAGAGGTCTTAAGATCCAGCAATTATGCTTATGCAACTGCTGCCAACCGGCATCGCCGTGTACAGGAGTTTGAAGAGGGTGACATGGTGTTAGTGCATTTGAGGCGAGAGCGATTTCCTAAGGGTACTTATCATAAGCTCAAGTCAAGGAAGTTCGGGCCGTGTAAGGTATTGAAGAAAATCAGCTCTAATGCCTACTTAATAGAGCTGCCTTCTGAGCTACAAATCAGCCCAATCTTCAATGTGGCAGATTTGTATATTTATGAAGGATTTGAAGAGGGAACAACTCCAATTG
>QAOA01005478.1:15175-40886 GCA_003255065.1 Cercis canadensis
AAAAAGGAGTAAACTCTTACAAAAACAAAGCATCAAGTTGTGGCTGATTGGTTGTGGTTGAAATTGTTAAGTGTTATGTTTCAAAAAAAAAATGAAAAAAAAAAATACAGCAGCAACAAAAGAATAAAGTTGTTTTGGGAAAAGGAAAAAAGAAAAAATGAGTTGAAGCCCAAAGTCAAGATGCATAAAGTACTTGAAATTCTCCATAATTAGATGCTCTTTGTGATTCCTTGGGTGCTTTAGCCATTTTTCCATATTATTGACATTCTTTTACCTTTCCCCATTGCAACCCTTAAAAGTCCTTTTGATTTGTGTTATGCATGTGACATAGGTAGTGGAGATTGAGAAAGTGAACAAGCTTATGGTAGTGTGATTTTGATAGGATGATGGGAGAGAAATACTTACCTTAGACACTTGAGAGAATTGAGAGCATTTATTTATCTTGTGAGAGGCTATCTACTTTGACTCATTCCTATTAAATAAAATTGCCAAGTTTTTTTGTTCTTTAGTTGTCAAGAGATATTGTTCCATGAGTGTTGCTATTCTTTAAGTTCGAATTGTTTTCTTACCTTAATCTTTGCATTCTTGATTTGATTGGAGAGCTGTTTTTCTTATTCTAGTTAGTTTGTTTCTTGTGATTTTGCCCAGGAGAGCAAAAAGCTAAGTGTGGGGGAATTTGATAACACATTATTTTATACTATTTGTTTCTCTTATACTTAGTCTTTTAGTGTGTGTTTCTAGTGATTTTTATGGCTTTTAGACATGTTTTGTAGATTTGGACTTGTAGATTTTAATTGTTTAACTGTTAAATTCTGGCACTGCTTACGTTTTTCACCATATCTTTTGCTATAGATGTCCGATTGATGTGATTCCAGTTTTTTTGGAAAGCTGACAGAAAATTCCACATTTCATATGAAGAGCCCAGAAGCTGATTCACGCATTTGGACAACTGAAATTCGCGTGCAAGCAGTCCAGATTTTCTGCTCCGCCCAGCACTCCGCCCAGCATTGACTGATTCCTTTCCTTAGGGCTGCCTATTGGACCAGAGCATGTTTATTTGGGCCAACATCTGTTTTTGGGCCAGCACACATGACACTAGGGCTTGATCATGTTTTTACCATTAATAATTTAGGAAACTAGGTTTATTTTGTAATTAGGAAACCATTAGGAAACCTAGAGGAGGCAGCCAGCTAGTATATATTCTCAAGTTGTTGAGGCAAATATACAGAATCAGAAGAGATACGAAATTCCTTGAGCTGCTGCTGCCTCCTTTGCTTAGTTCATTTTTTCCCCTTTGCTTTGTGTTCAAGTCTTCCATGGAAGGCTAAGTTCGTTTGTAATCAATTCAAGAGGAGCCAAACTTGACAATCCAGAGTTCCTGTGCTTCAACCGGGTTTGATTTAATTTAATTTGAATTACTGCTTCTCCCCTTCTTCATGTGATTGAATGGTACTTTGATTCCATGAGTTGTATGAATTTAAATCGGTTGATTAGATTCATAACAGTAATCAGATTGATAATCATACTTTAAAGGTCTTTAATATATGGTTAACTTGGATAATTCGGTTATTAAATTAATCTGGATTTAGTGATATAGAGCGGTTGCTGAGAGTCTTAATTCCATGATTAATTGAATCCTGATTGGTAAATCAGTAGGAATTCTAAGTGTTATTGTTAGGGGTTCCAGGTAACACTTAACCAAGAATTAAATCAGATCTAGTTTATCTTTAGTGAACAAGGATGGATTAGAGTTTGGTTGCCTGCTTGAGTTGATTGTGTTTTCTCTTATTTGATAAATTCAATTTACTGCTTTCTTAATTCTTAGTATATTGCATTCAACACAAAAACCCCCCCCTTATTCTGTTCTTGCTTAAGTTCTTAAAAGAGTAGTTGTTCTGGTGAATCCTTGGGAGACGACACTGGTTGCATCCTATACTACAATTTAGTTGCAATTAGTAGTTTAATTTTGTACGGTTCGGCACCCGTCAATAGCATATTCAAAACACGTGTGTTTTGCAAGGGAAAGGTATGCAATTTAATTATTGATGAAGGTAGTATGGAGAATGTTATTTCAAAAGATGCAGTGGAGAAATTAGGGCTGATTACTGAAAAGCATCCTAATCCTTATAAGATCAGATGGCTTAAAAAGGGTAATGAAGTTCCTGTCACATCTAGGTGCCTAGTCAATTTTACTATGGGTAATAAGTTAGAAGATGAAGCTTTGTGTGATGTTGTGCCTATGGATGTTGGTCATCTTCTTTTGGGCAGACCTTGGCTATTTGATAATGATGTTGAACATCGTGCCAAACCCAATACCTATTCTTTTTATAGGGGCAGCAAGAAATATACACTGCACCCTATTAAAGAAGATACTGTAGGGGCTTATAACTCATCTAAGGGTGACAAAATTGCTGCTATTATTTCTGCCACCAGATTTGAACAAGTCTGCAGAGAAGAGGGAGTTGTATATGTACTGGTTAGCAAAATAGTGGGAGATGATCAGACAACAAAATCAGCCGAGTACCCATCAGAAATTCAGCAATTGTTAGGGAAGTTTGCAGAGCTGGCTGGTGACCAATTGCCTCAAGGTTTACCACCAAAGAGAAGCATCCAACATGCTATTGATTTGGCGTCTGGAGCAGCATTGCCAAATCTGCTAGCTTATAGAATGCCACCTATGCATCGGGCAGAAATGCAGAGACAAGTGGAGGATTTGCTGACTAAAGGCTTGGTGCGTGAGAGTAAAAGTCCATGTGCATGTCCAGCCTTGCTTACTCCAAAGAATGATGGTACTTGGAGGATGTGTGTTGACAGCCGTGCATCTGCATAAACAAAAAGAAATATCTTCCTAGCTTTACAAAACTAGACAAATCTTAGTTCAAGAAAGCAGGTGATGCAGGAGCATCACATTTACTGCCTTTTCTATTTTATATGTGTGTTTTAATCTTATTTAAGTAGTCATGTGTCTAGCATGTGACCTTTTTAATTTTTGGACTTATATTAGATTTGGGCTTGTGTACTGTTGGGCCAGGTTAGTACTAGACTTAGAAACCCTAGTATAAATAGCCTAAGACCTACTGTAAGCAGCAGCTTTTCAGATTATAATTTTAGTTATCAGAGGTTTCTACGTATTAGAACCCTACTCTCTGTTCCTATCTCAATCTCTCCCCTCAAATCCCTAATTTTGTCCCCAAATCCTTGCTGATTGACCCCAATACTACATCAAATTGGTATCAGAGCTCATGGCTGGTCGTGGTAGAGGTGGTAGAGGTAGAGGAAACCAAGAGCAGCAAACAGAATTGGCTGAGATGCGAAGGATGATTGAAGATTTGTCGCGAGCCGTGCAGGCTTTGCAGCGACAGGGACGTGGGGAAGCCCGTATGGAGATTCCGGAAGGTGACCGTGAAAACCAGGACATACCGGAAGGTAGTTCGGGGGATGAAGAATTGAATCAAGGAGAGGAGAACCCATTCCATGAAACTGGAACTGCTAACCAAGCAGCAAGAGGTGGATTGGAGGAGAGGTTGGTTCGTGCGCTTGATTTGAACGGAGGTGGAATTCGAATTGAAGTTGCTGATTTTATGAGAAAAATGCATACTGAGGATTATTTAGATTGGGAGGCTAGTTTGGAGAATTATTTTGAATGGAAACCCATGCAGGAAGAGAGAAAAGTGCTGTTTGTGAAATTAAAATTAAAAGCCACTGCACTTCAATGGTGGAAGAGAGTTGAAGAGCAGCGTGCACGACAAGGGAAGGAGAAAATCAGCACTTGGGAACACATGAAGGCAAAGATGCGAAAACAGTTTTTACCAGCAGACTACCTAATGGATCTGTATGAGCGGTTTCATTCATTGAAGCAGGGTGATATGTCAGTGGAGGAGTACACTTCGGAGTTCAACAATCTGTCCATTAGGGTTGGTTTGAATGAGATAACAGAACAGATGACCTCTCGTTATCTTGCTGGTTTGTGCCGTACTGTTAGGAATAAAATGGGAGTGGTTCTCCCATTCAACCTAGAAGATGCTTGACAATTTGCAATAATGGCTGAGAAACGTGCTTTGCATCTTGGAGTGAGGAAATTTGGGTATGGCAGAATGGGGAATACTTCACAAAATTTTAGTAACACCATGCAGGGGTTTAGAAATGATCAAACAGCCCCATGTAGCGGTCGAGTGAACGGTGCAGCAAGCAAAGGCAATGGAGAAAATATTGCTTAGATTGACAAAGGGAAGAGCGTGGTGAAATATGGGCAGAGGAACAATACTGAAACAGGTGCTTTAAAACTAGGTAGTGGCTCCCAATTTCGATGTTTCTCTTGTGGTGAAAAGGGGCATGCTTCATATGCTTGCCCACAACGCAGAATTAATTTTGTAGAAGGAGAAAAAGGGGAAGAAATACCTGAACCTGTTTATGATGATTTTCCTGATGAGGATGAAGAAGTTGATGTGTATCCAGTGCAAGGGGAGCCATTGGTTATCCGTAGAGTAATGACAGCCACCACCAAAGATGACACAGAAGATTGGAGGCGGCATAGCATATTCAGAACACATGTACTTTGCAAAGGAAAGGTATGCAATTTAATTATTGATGGAGGTAGTATGGAGAACGTTATTTCAAAAGATGCAGTGGAGAAATTAGGGCTGATTACTGAAAAGCATCCTCATCCTTATAAGATTAGATGGCTTAAAAAGGGTAATGAAGTTCCTGTCACATCTAGGTGCCTAGTCAATTTTACTATGGGTAATAAGTTAGAAGATAAAACTTTGTGTGATGTTGTGCCTATGGATGTTGGTCATCTTCTTTTGGGCAGACCTTGGCTATTTGATAATGATGTTGAACACCGTGCCAAACCCAATACCTATTCTTTTTATAGGGGCAGCAAGAAATATACATTGCACCCTATTAAAAAAGATACTGCAAGGGCTCATCACTCATCTAAGGGTGACAAAATTGCTGACATTGTTTCTTCCACCAGATTTGAAAAAGTCAGCAGAGAAGAGGGAATGATTCCAATTGCTGAGCAAGTTAACAGTTTGCCCACAGTGCAACAAGAAGTTATTGAAGATGTACTTGATGTGAAGGAGGTGAAGTCTAGGAGGGGAAATTAATATCGGCGATTTTTGGTGAAATGGTTAGGTAAACCAGCTACTGAAAGTACTTGGATTACAGAGGAGGAACTGAAACGGATTGACCTAAAGACTTATGCAGAAGTTTGTCATGTTTTTGCTCCAGGCACCAGCCCACTTTCAAGAGGGGGAGAATGATGAAGGAGCATCACATTTACTGCCTTTTCTATTTTATATGTGTATTTTAATCTTATTTAAGTAGTCATGTGTCTAGCATGTGACCTTTTTAATTTTTGGACTTATATTAGATTTGGGCTTGTGTACTGTTGGGCCAGGTTAGTACTAGACTTAGAAACCCTAGTATAAATAGCCTAAGACCTACTGTAAGCAGCAGCTTTTCAGATTATAATTTTAGTTATCAGAGGTTTCTACGTATTAGAACCCTACTCTGTTCCTATCTCAATCTCTCCCCTCAAATCCCTAATTCTGTCCCCAAATCCTTGCTGATTGACCCCAATACTACATCAGCAGGCTTGGATCTTAGGAATTTGAATTTGGCTCATGGAAGAGACTTGGTCAGGACATCTGCAATCTGGTCTATAGAACTACAATAAACCAGATTGCATGCAACTTCACATTTATATGTTTTGTTCTGCCATGTTGGACAGGAGCTACGAAGCACAAACACGGTGTTTTGTTGAAGTGTCCCTGTGTTTGACACATTACTGACATTGATAAGCCTTGGACACTTGGACATTGGTGCAACATGTTTGACACGAGTACAAACATGTCTAATTTAAAAAACATCTTTTTTTAGCTCAGACACGGGGCTGACACGGCTTCAAGTGGATTGGACACCGCTGGCTCACTTTTTGCATTTTTTTCCATTTTCTTTTTATAAAATAATAAGGGTAAAAGAAAATGTTTTAACTTGAAAGAGTTAAAATATTATACAACTCTTCTTCTTTGCTTCCTTACAAAAAGGAGTGTGTTGAATGGGAGAAAGGTGACATTGGAAGAAGACGCAATTTGATGATGACTGAAACTCATCATCCACCTTCGGCAATTTCTGATTCTGTGGAAGAGCCAAAGAGGAATTTCTAGTTATTCACTTGCTTTGAGCCTTTGAGTGTGGAATGTTGCTGGTGATCACTTGATGATTATGGGATGCTTGAGGTTGGTAACCTCTCACTTGATGAACCAGAAATGGAGGCCATGATTTTCATTGATGATGGAGATAAGAATTATCATGAAGAGGCTATTGAGGCTGGTTCCTAGATTAGCAGATTTTAATCGTTTTGCTTGTATGCCCTAAACATGTTAGGGAAGGGATAGATTAGAATGACTTGGTAATATCCCTAGTAATTGTATTTATTTTGGAGGGGATATTAATATTTCATACATGTGGGATTCATGTCCCTTTTTTGGTGGGGAAATATGATAGAAGTGCACAGAATCACTAACAATTTAGGACATGAGTTGATGATGAATATATCAAATACGATATTCTAATGTAAATGTTCAATTTTTTGATAAAATATGAATCTATTCAGAATTTTGTTCGTATTGTTTGATTAAATTATATATAAGTTTTAAATATATATATATATATACACATGATTTGCTTTGTCCTGCATTTTTTAGATTTTCCTGTATCCTGCAACAAATGAGGAAGAAATTGATGGAGAGTTGCAGACTTGGGTTTAGACACTCAAAGGCTCAAAGCAAGTGAGTAACTAGAAATTCCTCTTTGGCTCTTCCACATAATTAGAAATTGCCAACGGTGGATGATTTCATCATCCAATTGCGTCTTCTTCCACCTTTACCTTTACCTTTCTCCTGTTGGAAAAACTCTTTTTGTAAGGAAGCAAAGAAGAAGAGTCAAATAGTATTCGGACTCTTTGAAGTTAAAACGTTTTCTTTACCCTTATTTTTTTTTTAAGAAAATACAAAAAAAAATTCTAACTATAAGATTCTTGATAGAGCCCAACTTATGGAACAGAACAATGGGCCGAAAGAGTGAAAAGTCTACACTAGGAGAAATAAGAAAATATAGAAGTAGGGGAGCACGTGATTGTGATAGGAATGAGGGTTTGGAGCCTTTAGCCCATATTCCAAACAGGCCACCTATTTGGAAAGTTTATGAAAGAAAGAAAGGAAGGGGGCGTGTGGCGCTAGGTGATAGTGGCTGATCTATGATAGTGTAACTGCCATTAAGTGGCAGTTACCATCAGTAGGCAGTTACCATTAGTAGGAGTAGGAGTGTGTATTAGAAATAAAAGATGTATTCCCAAGTGGGGATTATTATGGTAGTTATTTTTCTGATGTTGTGAACAGAGAACCTTTTCTGTAGGAGTTGTAAAACTCTGGGACAGCTTGCTGTAATTTCTGTGTGTTTATCATTTAATTTTCAAGATTGGTGTTCTATCAATTTGGTCCAACCTGTCGGATTCTTGAGGAGGGGAACCAATTCTATGGACCAGCAAAGCAAGAGGGAAGATGGCCAGGGTTTCGGAGAGAGTGGAAGCCTTAGAAGGGAAAATGGAAGGGATTGGAGGCAACCTAGAGAACTTGGAAGGAAGAGTGATGCGAGTAGAGGATAAACTTGGCCGTTTGGAAGCAAATACTGAGAGGATCTTAACAGAGATACAGAAGATGATCGGAAAATGTATGGAGGGTGAGGAAATCAGTTCTAACCAATGAAATAACAGTGCTTTGGAGAAAACAGCAGAAGCACACCAAGGAGGCTTGGATGAATATCTCATGGCAGTAAAGAAGGTGGAGTTGCCGCCCTTCAATGGTGATGATCCAGTGGGGTGGATCACAAGGGCTGAGACTTATTTTGAGGTTCAAAACACCTCAGAAGAAGTCAAGGTCAAATTGGCTAAGTTAAGTATGGAAGGTTCAACCATCCATTGGTTCAACCTATTAAGAGAGACAGAAGAAGAGTTAACATGGGAGAAATTGAAGAGGGCCTTAGTGGTACGTTTTGGTGGAAGACAGTATGAGAATCCTTTCCAAGAATTGTCTGAATTGAAGCAAGAAGGCAGTGTAGAGGAATATGTTGAAGTTTTTGAGTTCTTATCCTCCCAAGTGGGCATATTACCAGAGGAGCAATATTTGAGGCACTTTTTGGGCAGTTTGCAGCCAGAAATCAAGCAAAGGGTTCACACCTTTAAACCAAACACACACTTACATGCTATGGAGTTGGCCCGTGCTATAGAGGCTGAACAGGCAGTGCTTAATGTTGGGTCTAATCTGTACCCATGGAGGTTGAAGAGTGCAGCTCCTAGTACTGCTAATAGGGGTTCTAAATGGACACCTATATCTAGGAATTGGGGGCCTAATTCAGCAGCTGCTGTTAGTAGAATCTCGCCTGGTGTAAGTGGGAATCAAACCCGAAGTTCAATGGGCCAAGGAGGAACAAATTCAGCATATTCACGAGGGGTTTCTTCTTCAATGGCTGCTCGTAGAAATAAAAAGGATCAGTGAAGTAATTCAGAAAAGAACAAAGGGCTAAGGTATATTTCTTATCAAGAGCTGATTGAGAGAAAAAGTAAGGGTTTGTGCTTTAGATGTGGAGAGAAATACCACCCATTGCACCAATGTACAGAAAAAAAAAATTGAGGTTAGTAGTGTTGAGTGATAATGAAGTGCTGAATGAAGAAGGGGAAGTTGTTGCCATTGAGGTGGATGCAGAAAATGAAGAGCAAGCCTTAAAGTGCAATGCTCTAGGCTTGTTTGGGATGAACAGCAATGTGTTGACAGAAATTAAGACAATGAGATTAGAGGGGAGACTAAATGGGGTACCAATGGTGGTTTTGGTGGATAGTGGTGCTAGTCACAACTTCATTGACTCGCACACTACATCAGCCTTAGGGTTAAAGGCAGATAATACAAAGAAGTTGGGAGTACGTTTAGGTGATGGGCATAGGGTAGAAACTAAGGGAAAATGTGCTGGATTGTTGGTGAAATTGGAGGGAATTGATGTCAAAATGGATGCTTATGTGTTAGACCTTGGAGGGGTAGATATAATATTGGGAATTGCTTGGTTGGAAACATTGGGGAAAATCCTTATGGACTGGAAGGAGATGTCTATGGCTTTTACACATGAGGACAAAACTGTGACTTTGCAAGGACAGTCAACAATTGTCAGGAGCAGCAAGAAACAGAGAACAGAAAGCAAGCAAACATCAGCTTTCACTAGTATTTTGAAGGAGGCAGAAATGGAGATTGGGGGAATTCTTTGGGCAGCAGAGGAAACAGATGTTAAAGAAGGAAAACAACAGCTAGCAGATGACCAATAGCAGCAGTTGAATCAACTATTAGAGAAGTATGTAGTGGTATTTGAGAAATTACAAGGCTTGCCTCCTCAAAGGGATGTTGTGCATGTTATTACCTTGCAAAATGGAGCATGACCAGTGAGTGTACGCCCTTATAGGTACCCACATCATCACAAAAATGAGATAGAGCAGCAAGTGAAGGCGATGCTCCAACAAGGTATCATTCGGACTAGCTCTAGTGCATTCTCTAGCTCGGTCATACTAGTGAAGAAGAAGGATTCATCATGGAGAATGTGCATGGATTATCAAGCCCTAAACAAGGTGACGATACAAGATAAGTACCCAATTCCTGTAATAGATGAATTAATTGATGAGCTTTATGGTGCTGGGTATTTTTCTAAACTTGATCTTAAGTCTGGTTATCACCAGATTCGGGTTAAAGAAGAAGATATTCACAAGACAGCATTTAGAACTCATGAAGGGCATTATGAGTTCTTAGTAATGCCCTCTGGGTTAACAAATGCACCTGCAACTTTTCAATCAGTGATGAATTATATTTTTAAGCCTTATTTGAGAAAGTTTGTATTGGTGTTTTTTGATGATGTGTTGGTCTATAATACGGATTAGTCCTCTCACTTGCAGCACCTATCACAAGTGTTACAAGTATTGAAAGATCATCAGTTTGTTGCTAATAAGAAGAAATGCAGCTTTGGGAGAACACATGTGGAATATTTGGGACATGTGATTTCTAGTCAAGGGGTGGCAGTAGACCCAGAGAAAGTGTGCAGTGTTTTGGAATGGCCAGTCCCAAAGAATGTAAAAGGAGTACGGGGATTTTTGGGTCTAATGGGATACTATAGAAAATTTATTTTCAATTATGACAAATTGGCTAGACCATTAACTAAATTGACAAAGAAGGACAATTTCCATTGGAATAGTCAAGCAACTGAGGCTTTCACAGCATTAAAAACAACCATTACTACTGCACCAGTGTTGGCTTATCCCAATTTTACTATTCCATTTGAAGTGGAATGCGATGCAAGTGGTATAGGTATAGGGGCAGTACTTATGCAGCCTAAAAGACCAATTGCATATTTTAGTAAAGCACTTTCTGGTAGCAATTTGAACAAGTCTGTCTATGAGAAAGAGCTCATGGCATTGGTATTGGCTATTCACCATTGGCAGCACTACTTACTTGGGAGGAAATTTCTAGTCCATACAGATCAAAAAAGCCTAAAACATTTGTTGGAGCAGCGCATCACTACTGCTAACCAACAATGTTGGATGGCCAAGCTGTTGGGATTTCATTTTGATATAGTGTATAAGCCGGGAAGGGAAAATAGGGCAGCAGATGCTTTATCTAGAGTTAATGAGGAAGGGGAACTAAAGGCAGCAGTATCTACGCCGGGTTGGGTACACGAGAAGGCAATTCATGAGGAGGTGCATAGCAATCCAAACTTGCAGAAGATCATTTTTGAACTGCAAAAGGATCGTAATGCCAAACCAGGCTATTCGTTGCATAATGGGGTGCTGCTGCATAAAAACAGGCTGGTAATTCCGCCAAACTCTCCCATCATTCCTACATTACTACAGGAATTTAATTCTTCTCCAATTGGTGGTCATTAGGGTTACTTGAGGACGTATAGGAGGATTGCTGGAAATTTGTTTTGGGAAGGAATGAAGCGCACAATCATGGAATATGTCCGTGCTTGTGATGTGTGTCAAAGGCAGAAATATTTGGCAGCCTCTCCTAGTGGTCTTTTGCAGCCATTACCCATTCCCTCTCAAATATGGGAAGACATTTCCTTAGACTTTACCACTGGCCTACCAAAGTCTAAGGGATATGCAGCAATCTTGGTGGTGATAGATCGGTTATCTAAATATGCTCACTTCATCCCTCTCAAGCACCCATATACAGCAAAAGCAGTAGCTGCACTATTTGCACAAAAGATAGTAAGGCTTCACGGTATCCCTAAATCTATTTTAAGTGACCGTGATCCTTTGTTTGTAAGTGTCTTTTGGCAGGAACTATTCAAGCTCCAAGGCACGATGCTAAAGATGTCTTCATCTTATCAAATGTCTTCATCTTATCATCCAGAAACAGATGGACAAACGGAAGTGGTGAATCTGTCTTTGGAAGCCTATTTGAGATGCTTTGCCTCAGAACAGCCTAAAACATGGTCTCATTGGCTGTCATGGGCTGAATTGTGGTATAATACCACATTTCATGCATCCCTTGGTACTTCACCATTTCAAGTGGTGTATGGAAGGAAACCTCTAACAGTAGTGAGGTTTATTGAAGGGGAAACTAAGGCAGATGCAGTAGCAAGGGAATTAAAGGATAGGGATGAAGCGCTTACACAGCTCAAGTATCATTTGACTAAGGCACAAGAGCAAATGAAGTATTATGCAGATAAGAAGAGGAAGAATCAAGAGTTTCAAGTTGGAGATTGGGTTTTCCTTAAACTTAGACCACATAGACAGCATTCTATTGTAACTCGTATTAATCAGAAATTAGCCCCACGGTTCTATGGCCCTTTCAAAATCATTCAAAAGTATGGACCAGTTTCTTACAAGCTGCAATTGCCACCCACCTCAAGAGTTCATCCTATTTTTCATATTTCTCTTCTTAAGCGGGCTATTGGGACTTATATAGCAGAACCAGAACTGCCAGCTCATTTTGAACTCAATCCAAAGGATGCTATACAGCCAGAGCAGGTTTTGGCTACTAGAACAATAGAACAGCAGGGCCAAAAAATTGTTCAGCACTTAATCCAGTGGAAAGGGATGACCCGTGAAGATGCAACATGGGAGGAAGAGCTCACCCTCAAAAGTCAATTTCCTACTCTTGGCCTTGAGGACAAGGCTGATTTTCCAGGGGGAGCAGATGATAGGAATGGGGGTTTGGAGCCTTTAGCCAATATTCCAAACAGGCCACCTATTTGGAAAGTTTATGAAAGAAAGAAAGGAAGGGGGCGTGTGGCACTAGGTATTAGTGGCTAATCTGTGATAGTGTAACTGCCATTAAGTGGTAGTTACCATCAGTAGGCAGTTACCATTAGTAGGAGTAGGAGTGTGTATCAGAAATAAAAGATGTATTCCCTAGTGGGGATTATTATGGTAGTTATTTTTCTGATGTTGTGAACAGAGAACCTTCTCTGTAGGAGTTGTAAAACTCTGGGACAACTTGCTGTAATTTCTGTGTGTTTATCATTTAATTTTCAAGATTGGTGTTCTATCAAATTGTCTGTTATTTCCTTTTACGTGTATTTCCTAAAATAGTGGGAGTTAGTTATAGAGTAATGCAAGAAGGTTAGTATAAGGGAGTGAAGAATGGTAGAGTGGTTATCTTTGGATTTGCACTTCTTTCTTCGGCTTAGGCTTGGACAGAGTGGGTATACTCTGTGGAGCTCATGCTCTGAGGAGGGAGATTACTAGTCCTACTATAATTCTTCCTAGTTTTCTTAATTCTATACTACGTACAAATCACTTATGTACTTTGGGTTCCATTATTGGTCCGACCTACCAGATACAAGCAATGGTGATGCAGGAGCATCATGTTTACTGCCTTTTTCTATTTTATATGTGTGTTTTAATCTTATTTAAGTAGTCATGTGTCTAGCATGTGACCTTTTTAATTTCTGGACTTATATTAGATTTGGGCTTGTGTATTGTTGGGCCGGGTTAGTACTAGACTTAGAAACCCTAGTATAAATAGCCTAAGATCTATTGTAAGCAGCAGCTTTTCAGATTATAATTTTAGTTATCAGAGGTTTCTACGTATTAGAACCCTACTCTTTGTTCCTATCTCAATCTCTCCCCTCAAATCCCTAATTCTGTCCCCAAATCCTTGATGTTTGGCCCCAATACTACATCAAATTAGTATCAGAGCTCATGGCTGGTCGTGGTAGAGGTGGTAGAGGTAGAGGAAACCAAGAGCAGCAAGCAGAATTGGCTGAGATGCGAAGGATGATTGAAGATTTGTCGCGAGCCGTGTAGGCTTTGCAGCGACAGGGACGTGCGGAAGCCCGTATGGAGATTCCGGAAGGTGACCGCGAAAACCAGGACATACCAGAAGGTAGTTCGGGGGATGAAGAATCGAATCAAGGAGAGGAGAACCCATTCCATGAAACTGGAACTGCTAACCAAGCAGCAAGAGGTGGATTGGAGGAGAGGTTGGTTCGTGCCCTTGATTTGAACGGAGGTGAAATTCAAATTGAAGTTGCTGATTTTATGGGAAAAATGCATGCTAAGGATTATTTAGATTGGGAGGCTAGTTTGGAGAATTATTTTGAATGGAAACCCATGCAGGAAGAGAGAAAAGTGCTATTTGTGAAATTAAAATTAAAAGCCACTGCACTTCAATGGTGGAAGAGAGTTAAAGAGCAGCGTGCACGACAAGGGAAGGAGAAAATCAGCACTTGGGAACACATGAAGGCAAAGATGCGAAAACAGTTTTACGGGCAGACTACCTAATGGATCTGTATGAGCGGTTTCATTCATTGAAGCAGAGTGATATGTCAGTGGAGGAGTACACTTCGGAGTTCAACAATCTGTCCATTAAGGTTGGTTTGAATGAGACAATAGAACAGATGACCTCTTGTTATCTTGCTGGTTTGTGCCATGTTGTTAGGGATGAAATGGGAGTGGTTCGCCCATTCAACCTAGAAGATGCTCGACAATTTGCCTTAATGGCTGAGAAACGTGTTTTGCGTCTTGGAGTGAGGAAATTTGGGTATGGCAAAATAGGGAATACTTCACAAAACTTTAGTAACACCATGCAGAGGTTTAGAAATGATCAAACAGCCCCACGAAGTGGTCGAGTGAACGGTGCAGCAAGCAAAGGCAATGGAGAAAATATTGCTCAGGTTGACAAAGGGAAGAGCATGGTGAAATATTGGCAGAGGAATAATACTGAAACAGGTGCTTTAAAACTGGGTAGTGGCTCGCAATTTCGATGTTTCTCTTGTGGTGAAAAGGGGCATGCTTCATATGCTTGCCCACAACGTAGAATTAATTTTGTAGAAGGAAAAGAAGGGGAAGAAATACCTGAACCTGTTTATGATGATTTTCCTAATGAGGACGAAGAAGTTGATGTGTATCCAGTGCAAGGGGAGTCATTAGTTATCCGTAGAGTAATGACAGCCACCACCCAAGATGACACAGCAGATTGGAGGCGGCATAGCATATTCAGAACACGTGTGTTTTGCAAGGGAAAGGTATGCAATTTAATTATTGATGAAGGTAGTATGGAGAATGTTATTTCAAAAGATGCAGTGGAGAAATTAGGGCTGATTACTGAAAAGCATCCTAATCCTTATAAGATCAGATGGCTTAAAAAGGGTAATGAAGTTCCTGTCACATCTAGGTGCCTAGTCAATTTTACTATGGGTAATAAGTTAGAAGATGAAGCTTTGTGTGATGTTGTGCCTATGGATGTTGGTCATCTTCTTTTGGGCAGACCTTGGCTATTTGATAATGATGTTGAACATCGTGCCAAACCCAATACCTATTCTTTTTATAGGGGCAGCAAGAAATATACACTGCACCCTATTAAAGAAGATACTGTAGGGGCTTATAACTCATCTAAGGGTGACAAAATTGCTGCTATTGTTTCTGCCACCAGATTTGAACAAGTCTGCAGAGAAGAGGGAGTTGTATATGTACTGGTTAGCAAAATAGTGGGAGATGATCAGACAACAAAATCAGCCGAGTACCCATCAGAAATTCAGCAATTGTTAGGGGAGTTTGCAGAGCTGGCTGGTGACCAATTGCCTCAAGGTTTACCACCAAAGAGAAGCATCCAACATGCTATTGATTTGGCACCTGGAGCAGCATTGCCAAATCTGCCAGCTTATAGAATGCCACCTATGCATCGGGCAGAAATGCAGAGACAAGTGGAGGATTTGCTGACTAAAGGCTTGGTGCGTGAGAGTAAAAGTCCATGTGCATGTCCAGCCTTGCTTGCTCCAAAGAAGGATGGTACTTGGAGGATGTGTGTTGACAGCCGTGCTATCAACAAGATCACAATTAAATATAGATTTCCTATTCCTCGACTGGAAGAAATGCTTGATCAATTGGCTAGTGCTAGGGTGTTTTCTAAAATTGATCTAAGGAGCGGCTACCACCAAATCAGATTGAGAAGTGGAGATGAATGGAAGACAGCTTTTAAGACACCAGATGGCTTGTATGAGTGGATGGTGATGCCTTTTGGCCTTTCTAATGCACCGAGCACATTCATGAGAGTCATCACTGAGGTACTAAAACCTTTCTTGCAATCATTCGTTGTTGTCTACTTTGACGATATTTTGATTTACAGTAGAACCAAGACAGAACATCTAATTCATCTGCGCAAGGTTCTAGAGACACTTCATCATGAGAGGCTCTTTATAAGTTTAAAAAAATGTTCCTGTTTGTGCTGTGAGGTTGTATTTTTGGGATTTATTGTTTTAGCCTAGGGGTTAAAACCAGATCCTGGGAAGGTTTGTGCTATTACAGAATGGCCAGTCCCACAAACAATCTGAGAAGTTAGAAGCTTTCATGGCTTAGCCTCATTTTACAGGAGATTCATCAAAAATTTCAGCTCTATTATGAACCCAATTACTGAATGCTTGAAGAATAGTCAATTCACATGGACAAAATCTGCCCAAAGAGCTTTTGAGGAGATTAAAAATTGTATGACTGAAGCACCGGTCCTTGTGCTGCCAGACTTTGAAAAATTATTTGTTGTGGAATGTGATGCATCTCACTTAGGCATTGGAGCTGTTCTTAGCCAAGATGGGCAACCAATTAAGTTTTTCAGTGAGAAGTTATCAGATGCCAAGCGGCGATATTCCACTTTTGATTTGGAATTTTATGCTTTAGTGCGGGCTATTCAACATTGGCAACACTACCTAGCTTATCGGGAGTTTGTGGTTTACTCTGATCATCAACCATTAAGGTATTTAAGTTCTAAAAAGAAGCTCAGTGAGCGTCATGCTAAGTGGAGTTCCTATCTTGATGAGTTTAATTTCTCTTTGAAATATAAAACTGGAGAGTCTAATGTTGTCGCGGATGCTTTAAGTAGACGCTCTCTACTCCTTACAGTAATGAGCACCCAAGTTATTGGTTTTGAAGAGCTGAAGAATCAGTATAGCACTGATCCTGATTTCTACCAAATTTTGGAAGAATTACAGAAGTCCAATATGGCAGAAAAATTGCCTTTTAGGCTGCATGAGGGGTATTTATTTAAAAGCAATAAATTGTGCATTCCAAGGGGTTCGTTACGAGAACAAATCATCAGGGAACTTCATGGGAATGGTTTGGGAGGACATTTTGGCAAAGATAAGACAATGGGAATGGTGGCAGATCAGTACTATTGGCCAAAAATGCTTAAGGATGTGGACAGGTGGGTGAAAAGATGTTCAATTTGCCAATTTGGCAAAGGAAGCTCACAAAACACAGGTCTGTACACTCCGTTACCTGAGCCAGAAGCACCGTGGATCCATTTGAGCATGGATTTTGTCTTGGGACTTCCAAAAACAGCAAAGGGGTATGATGCCATCTTTGTTGTAGTGGACCAGTTTTCAAAAATGGTACATTTTATACCCTGTTCGAAAGTTGCTGATGCTTCACATATTGCTAAATTGTTCTTTCGAGAAGTGATTAGGCTGCATGGAGTTCCAACATCCATTATTTCTGATAGAGATGTCAAATTCATGGGACATTTCTGGAGATCTTTATGGAGGAAGCTTGGAACCCAACTAAAATATTCCAGCACTTGCCATCCACAAACTGATGGTCAAACAGAAGTGGTGAATAGGAGTTTGGGAAATTTACTGAGGTGTCTTGTGGGAAATCATGTGAAGACATGGGATTTTGTAATACCACAGGCTGAATTTGCATATAACAATTCAGTGAACAGAACTATTAGAAAAATACCTTTTGAAGCAGCTTATGGCCTTAAACCACAGAATGTGCTTGATTTGGTGCCTTTACCACAAGAGGCTAGGGTGAGTGATGATGGGGAGGCATTTGCTGATCATGTCCAACAGGTTCATAAGGAGGTAAGAGAGGTCTTAAGATCCAGCAATTATGCTTATGCAACTGCTGCCAACCGGCATCGCCGTGTACAGGAGTTTGAAGAGGGTGACATGGTGTTAGTGCATTTGAGGCGAGAGCGATTTCCTAAGGGTACTTATCATAAGCTCAAGTCAAGGAAGTTCGGGCCGTGTAAGGTATTGAAGAAAATCAGCTCTAATGCCTACTTAATAGAGCTGCCTTCTGAGCTACAAATCAGCCCAATCTTCAATGTGGCAGATTTGTATATTTATGAAGGATTTGAAGAGGGAACAACTCCAATTGCTGAGCAAGTTAACAATTTGCCCACAGTGCAGCAAGAAGTTATTGAAGATGTACTTGATGTGAAGGAGGTGAAGTCTAGGAGGGGACATCAATATCGGCGATTCTTGGTGAAATGGTTAGGTAAACCAGCTACTGAAAGCACTTGGATTGCAGAGGAGGAGCTGAAACTGATTGACCCAGTGACTTATGCAGAAGTTTGTAATGTTTTTGCTCCAGACACCAGCCCACTTTCAAGAGGGGGAGATTGATGCAGGAGCATCATGTTTACTGCCTTTTTCTATTTTATATGTGTGTTTTAATCTTATTTAAGTAGTCATGTGTCTAGCATGTGACCATTTTAATTTCTGGACTTATATTAGATTTGGGCTTGTGTACTGTTGGGCCGGGTTAGTACTAGACTTAGAAACCCTAGTATAAATAGCCTAAGATCTACTATAAGCAGCAGCTTTTCAGATTATAATTTTAGTTATCAGAGGTTTCTACGTATTAGAACCCTACTCTCTGTTCCTATCTCAATCTCTCCCCTCAAATCTCTAATTCTGTCCCCAAATCCTTGCTGTTTGGCCCCAATACTACATCAAATGGCCTCCAAGGTAGATGCGATGGTGTCCAAGGTAGCCATTCTCGATGCTCAGTTTTAGGAAGTGAAGTTATCAGTAGCAGAGCTTCAATGCTCTGTAGTTCAGGAGGCCAAGGCAAACCAGGTTGAGCGCCGAGAAAATGCCGAGTTCCATTCTATGGTGGTCGAATGTATGCGTCGGAGCTCTAGGAAGTAGTCAACCACCACAAAAGTTGACGATACACCCAGAACATCTGGTGTGTTAGGTGGTTGGACAGAACAGAGCAGAGAACCAGAGTCTGATTCTTACTCGACGAAGCCAAACGAAGCCATCAATGACTTCCATTTAGCAGCGAAAAGGGTCGAACTACCTTCCTTCGATGGCACTAACCCACGTGGGTGAATTTCTCAAGCGAAAATATTCTTCCGGGTACAGAATACCCAATTTGAAATTAGGATTCCCCTTGCTCAGTTGTCAATGGAAGGATGCATGGTTCATTGATTTTCTCTGCTTTGGGAGGGAGACCACGAGCTCTCCTGGGATAAATTCAAGGTAGCCCTGTTGGAACGATTTGATGACTTGAACACTAGAAACCCATACTAACAGTTGGCAGCTTTGATATAGGAGAATTATGTAGCCGAGTATGTGAAGACATTTGAATTCTTGGTTTCCCAAGTGCCCAGAGTGGCAGAACAACAAGCTATTGGGTACTTTATGCATGGGTTGAAGCCTGAAATAAGGCACTGGGTAAGAATTCATCATCTTGAAATTATTAGTAAGGTCAAGGGTGTTTTGTATGGAGATGTGGATAGTAGGGTAAGAAGTACTGGCAGTAAGAATGTAATGAGTTCAGGCTTGAATCCTAATGGGATTAGGGTTCTGACTTCTCCTTTCCCACAGTCCAACAATCGTTTCAAAGAAGGAACCTCAAACTGGAAGCATGAGACCAAGTCCCCACCACAGGGGCCTGGGTCAATGGCTGATCATAGGCGCACAAGGGATGTTAGGAGTAAGGGTACTCATCACTTATCTGCACAGGAGTTGTTTGACAGAAGGAAAAATGGGTTATGCTTTAAGTGTGGCCAACAATACCACCCATTGCACCAATGCCGCGATAAGCAGCTTAGGAGTAAGGGTACTCATCACTTATCTGCACAGGAGTTGTTTGACAGAAGGAAAAATGGGTTATGCTTTAAGTGTGGCCAACAATACCACCCATTGCACCAATGCCGCGATAAGCAGCTTAGACTCACTTTGCTAATTAAGGATGAATTTATTAATGATAAGGGTGAAATTGAACCTATGAAGGTGGACAATGAGGACGCATCAGAGGATTTGGATTGCACAGCTATGGGATTGCTTCATTTTACTAAGGAAGCGGGTTTTAGCTCTAAGGTTATGAAGTTAGAAAGGAGGCTGAATGGATTACCTATACTAATTTTAATTGATAGCGGGGTCAGTCATAATTTTGTATCTAGAATGGTGGTTCAAGCTTTGAGTCTGCCTGTCCAAGATACGCCGGAAGTGGGTATAAGCTTGGGTGATGGCCATTGTGTGTTGACAAGGGGAAAATGTGACTTGTGTGTTGATTTAGGGCCTATCACAGTTGCTGTCACCGCCTTTGTCTTTGACATTGGTAGTTTTGATTTAATCTTGGAAATTTCATGGTTGGAAACGTTGGGAGTGGTGCAAACAAATTGGGGTAGGAGGATCACGACTTACTATAGTGGGGCAGACTTGGTTACTCTACAAGGTATTGATTAGGGAGCAAGTATAGATTCCTCCTCACTGCATAACCTAATAGGAAGAAGAGTGTATGCAAAGTAGATGGTTTATTATGAAACACAGAGGTTCATAATCTTAAGGCTTTTCAACAAGGTGATTTATCATCGATTCAATGGGAAGGAGTCCAGCGGTTGATTGATCAATTCCCTATTGTCTTTGCTGAAATACAAGACTTGCCACCTCGTAGAAACAATGACCATGCTATAGTCCTTCAAGCTGGTCAGGGACCTGTGAGCGTGAGGCCTTATAAGTACCTTCACCACAATGATGAAATTGAAAGGTAAGTTATGGAAATTCTGCAGATGATTTATTCAACCTAGTAATAGTGTTTTTTCTAGTTCTGTTATCTTGGTAAAAATGGACAGCTCATGGAGGATGTGTGTGGATTATAGGGCTTTAAATAAGATAACAGTTCCGGATAAATACCATATCCCTGTAGTTGAAGAACTCTTAGATGAGCAGCATGTAGCTTAGATTTTTTTTAAGTTGGACCTTAACTCGGGGTTCAACCAGATTTGAGTAAAGGAGGAAGATATACACAAAACAACATTCAAAACTCATAATGGCCATTATGAGTACCTAGTTATGCCATTTGGATTGATGAATGCTCCAACCACATTCCAATTCACTATGAATGATGTGTTTAGATCGTGTTTACGAAGGTTTGTGCTCGTTTCTCTTTATGACATTTAATGCTCCAGCCACATTCCAATTCACTATGAATGATGTGTTCAGATCATGTTTACGAAGGTTTGTGCTCGTTTCTTTTTATGACATTTTGGTTTATAGTCCAAATTGGGATACAAATCTGTTGCATTTGGTTGAGGTGCTAAACTTGTTGAAACTCAATAGTTTAGTGGTTAACAAAAAGAAATGTAGTTTTGGGAGAAAGTCTATTGACTATCTAGACCATCTAATTTCTGGGGAAGGAGTAATTATGGATCCCGAAAAGATTAGTAGTGTTTTGCAGTGGCCTATTCCAAAAAATGTAAAGGGAGTAAGAGGTTTTTTGTGACTAACCAGTTATTACTATAAGTTTATACAAGGGTATGGCAAGGTGGCAAAGCCCTTAACCGAGTCAACCAAGAAAGACAATTTCCATTGGAGTTTTGTCGCTCAAATAGCCTTTGACACTTTAAAGAAATTAATGACTTCCTCTCCGATTTTGACCCTGCCTAATTTTGCACAAACCTTTGAAGTGGAGTGTGACACATCTGGGAAGGGAATTGGAGCAATTCTTATGCAACAAAGGCGCCCTCTAGCTTATTTCAGCAAGGCTTTGTCAGAAAACACCTTGTCTAAGTCTGCTTATGACAAGGAAATTATGACCCTTGCTCTTGTTGTCCAACATTGGAAACCTTATCTTTTGGGACAACATTTCCTAGTCTATACAGATCAAAAGAGTCTTAAACACCTTTTTCATCAACGCATAACAACTACTGATCAACAAAACTGGATAGTCAAGTTGTTAAGGTACTCTTTTGATATAATCTATAAGCCTGGGCTAGAAAACAAGGCGGTTGATGCCTTATCCAGAATTCTTGAATAATGTGAGTTAAATGGGCTTGTTTCTTTCCCTGTGTGGCTGGAAAGACAATAATTAATTTATGGAGTAAAGGAAGATACACATCTGCAAGGCATTATTTCTGCCCTATAACAAAATCCTAGCTCTCAACATGGATTTCTTTTCTTCAAAGAGTTCTTTTCTATAAGGACAAACTGGTAATTTCAGCTAACTCTCCTAAGATTCCTCAACTCTTAGCAGAATTTCAATCTACTCCTCAAGGTGGCCATTCTGGTCTCCTACGTACTTATAGAAGGTTGGCAGAGAATTTGTATTGGATAGGCATGAAGAAGTATGTTCAAGACTTTGTTAAGTCTTGTGACATTTGTCAATGAAAAAAGTATATAGCTCTCTCTCCTAGGAGTCTTTTGCAGCCATTAGACATACCTGATCTTATTTGAGAAGACATTTCCATGGGCTTCATTACGGGTCTTCCCAAGTCTAAAGGGTTCGAAACTATTCTTGTTGTGGTGAATAGGCTATCGAAGTATGCTCATTTTATCTTATTTTTAAGCATCCTTATACAACCAAGGGAGTTGTAGAAATTTTTGCAAAGGAAATTGTCTGGCTGCATGGTATTCCTAATTCCATTGTTAGTAACCGAGACCCTCTCTTTATCAGCCACTTTTGGCATGAATTATTCAAACTACAAGACACAGTGCTCAGGATGAGCTCCTCATACCATCTTGAAACGGATAGTCAAACCAAAGTCATTAATCATTGCCTAAAAGCTTACTTAAGGTGTTTCACTTCTGAACAACCTAGGCACTGGTCGCATTGGTTATCTTGGGTTGAGTTTTGGTACAAGATCACTTTCCATTTCTCTACAAATTCCACTCCTTTTGAAGTAGTATACGGCAGAAGGCCTTCGTTATCTTCAAGGAGAGACAAGGGTTGAGGCTGTGGCGAGAGAATTGATTGATAGAGATGAGGTGCTAAACAAATGAAATTTCACTTGATACACGCACAGCAGTAGATGAAAAAGTATGCATACCAGAAAAGAAGGACTTTGTCTTTTGAGGTAGGTGAATGGGTCTTCCTGAATCTGAGACCCCATGGCCAACAATCTGTGGCTAGGAGAATAAATCAGAAACTTGCAGCAAGGTTTTATAGCCCTTTCTAGGTTCTAAATCGTTGTGGACCAATTGCTTATAAGCTGAAATTGCCACCTTCTTCCCAAATACATTCTGTTTTTCATGTCTCTCAGTTAAAGAAGGTCATAGGCAATTATTTCGTGGAACCAATGTTGCCAGCAGACCTAGAAATGGAGCTCTCTAATTTTGCAAAACCAGAGGACATCTTAGCCTCTCGGGAAATCACCAAGCATGGTGAGACCAGTAAGCAACTGCTTATTAAGTGGAAGACTAAGTCTATGGATGAAGCAACTTGGGAGGATGAATTCATTATCTGTAATCAATTTCCCTCTTTCAGCCTTGAGGACAAGGCTGCACTTATAAGGAATGGCAATGATAAAGCCCAACTTGTGGATCAAAATAGTGGGCCAAAAGAGTGGAAAGTCTACACTAGGAGAAATAGAAAATATAGAAGTAGGGTAGCACATGATTGTCTATTATTTCCTTTTACCTAAAAGAGTGGGAGTTAGTTATAGGGTAATGCAGGAGGGTCGGTATAGGGGAGTGGAGAATGGTAGAGTGGTTATCCTTGGATTTGCACTTCTTTCTTCGGCTTAGGCTTGGACAGAGTGGGTATACTCTATGGAGCTCATGCTCTAAGGAGGGAGATTACTAGTCCTACTATTATTCTTCCTAGTTTTCTTAATTCTATACTACATACTATTCATTTCTGTACTTTGGGTTCCATTAATTCCAAACAATCTTTCTTAGCAAAACATTTGAGTGTCAAGATTTTAAGGAATATCTAATATGATAAATGCAGGTCTCTATAGCATCCAATACCACAATTACAATACAAATGAAAGCAAGCATACAATGATCCATGCAGCTGCAATTATGCACCAATATATCCATGTACGCATACAAGCTAAATTCTCATACAAGAGATAAGGTAATATGATATATTGACGAAAATCTGAGAGAAATGAAAAGGAAATTAAAAAGTAAACAAGAAAATAAAATTAGAAGTAACAACTAAACACTTTTCCAGCATAATGGAGGTTTGCAAACTTACAGGTTAACTATGAATCCTCCTTTGTAATTGATCATGTAAATAATGCACAAATACAAAAGATCTATTTACATAATCTATAAAAACAATTTATAAGAGAGCATGACATTGTTTTCAGAGAGAAAAAAAAGAACATGAAGAGAAACCCAATCCAAAATTTTGGATATATTACACAGCATTTACACGAGCAATAAGAATAGACCTCAATCACAACCTAAGAAAGGAGAATTTTTTGAAGGGATGCAACTAAAGAGGCACAACCTAAGTCCATTAAAAGTTTTTAGAAATTGAACCTACAATCAGCCTAAGCGACTACACAGTTTTTACACGAAATGGCCAAGAAAGCTCCTGTGCCCCTAAAAGACTTTAAATTGTAAAGAGAGAAAAAAACAAAAAGAGAAATTAATCTCAACAAATATACAAATATAAAGCCTCATCTTTTCTATTAAGCATTCCATGTGGGCATATTTTCCCTAAATCACCTGATGATAACCACTAGAAGTTTTCTCTTAATTCCTTTTATGCTTGTCATCAATAGAACCCGTGGCTGTTACCTAACCCATTGAGCCAAAACTACCTAAAGTTGCCCGTGTATTCCAGTACCTGAAAGGTATGCAACTCTTGGATGCACAAAATAAGTTTTCTAACCTAGTTTCTTATTGACATCTATTTTTTGTGCAAATTAAAAAGAGAATTAGTAGTTTTTTGGAAGGGTTTAGAGTTTTGGATTTATTTTGGATAAAATAATTCATCTAGAAATAAAGAAGAGTACAAAAATGGAGAGCAAGAAGTCCTCTTACAACATAAAAATACATCAACTCATAAGAACTTTCCAACCCCTTTACAAATCCATTGAGGAAACCTCTCTAAATAAACAATTTGCAGAAACCCAAAGAGAAGAAATTTGCAAATTCATCCGCACTTTGGGTTAGCATAGTAGTATTTGGTGCACAACATAAGGGAAAAAAAATTGGAACAATTCACCTTTTTTAAATGCTACCTATCATTCATAAAGTCCATAATTGACACTAAAATGTTCAAATAATTTCTAGTCTATTCAAAATTATTTTTTTCCAAGTTCCGCTATAAATATGGTCCCTTACAAATCAGAGCATGCAGGTTTAAGTCAAAGTGAACCGTTAGTCACTACAGTATCATAAATGTTATGAATACATCTCTGGTATACACTCATCCACTTGGTAAACATTTCAATAACATAGAGAATATGAGGACAGAAGAAGAGCATCAAGTATGCTAAGTTGTACTACATTGGGCAATGTTTTTGAAATCACTAGATCTTCTCATGGGCATGATGCAATGCATAACATGTTTAACCTATCATTTTTCCAGCACAACATTATTCATACCTTTATGCTGCTGGACATAGCAGAAGCATTAATAACCCAAGGCCATAAACCATATTCAGCCAGCAACCCCAACATAGATGACATGAAGATATATCTCTCGTCCTCTGCAGCCTAGATAATTGATGCATCATCAATAACAGCATTCAAAAGCACAATAGAACAAAACAGATGGACAGTAGAGAAACATAGAGACAATTGGTGCAAATAGAATAGCACAATTTGTAAATCACATGCATTTACCGTATGAGATATACTATGAGTAATTCAACACTGGTAAAGATACACTCACACTCCTAGATGTAGTATGATTTCATGTACCATTATTTATTTTTTAAATCATTGATTATTAAAAACCAGTGAACTGAGTACGAGGAGGCTTATACTTTCTAGTCTTAGTAGTCTACCAATAACATAGAGAATATGAGGACAGAAGAAGAGAATCAAGTATGCTAAGTTGTACTACATTGGGCAATGTTTTTGAAATCACTAGATCTTCTCATGGGCATGATGCAATGCATAACATGTTTCACCTATCATTTTTCCAGCACAACATTATTCATACCTTTATGCTGCTGGACATAGCAGAAGCATTAATAAC
>QAOA01005489.1:0-15129 GCA_003255065.1 Cercis canadensis
AAGCTATCACACACACACACCTATTACCCAATATCATAAACTAACAGTGGTATCAGAGCTTGTTCTTTCCATTTGGGTGTGAGGCTCATTCAATAAAAAATCATTTTTCTGTCCCACTTTTCTATTTCACCTTTACCCACAAAATTTCCTCTATTCCATGGCCGCATCTACTGTCAATTTCTCCTCTGTTCCTCTACCAGTTTTTACTGGTGAAAACTATGATTTTTGGAAGTTAAAATTAAAAACATATTTTATCTCACAAAAATTGTGGGATATTGTTCAAAATGGGTTTAATACCCCAGAAGATATTTCCACTCTGTCTGAAGTGGAGAAGAAAAAATTGGAGGAGAATCAACAGAAGGATGCGCAAGCCCTGTTCGTCATCCAACAAGCAGTAGGTGACACTATCTTTACAAGAATCACAGATGCCTACACTGCAAAGAAGGTGTGGGATATCTTGGAAGAGGAGTATCGTGGGAGTGAAAAGGTACGTGCCATTAAACTCCAATATCTTAGAAGAGAATTTGAAATATTAAAAATGAATGAGCCTGAGACCATAGAAGATTATTATGGGAGAATTAAAGAAATAGTCAATCAAATGAAATTATATGGGGAAGATATAACTGAAAAAAGAGTGGTAGATAAAATTCTTATCACTCTCACAGAAAAATATGACCCCATAGTTACTGCTATAGAGACGACACTAGATTCATCGTCTCTATCAGTGGCTAAACTAATAGGACTCCTTGGAGCCCATGAGACAAAATTGAATAGGCGTAATGAAGCTTCTACTGAAAACGCCTTCAAAACTAAAATAAATATGAGGTCTCAGAATTCCAAAAATAATCAAAATATACGTGGAGGAGAAAATGTTAAAAAAGTTGAAAATAGAAAAAATAATCAGAGGCAAGGTGATAGTAGAGCTACATATCCTCCATGTGGAATCTGTAAGAGGAGGAGTCATCAAGAAAAAGATTGCTGGTTCCGAGGCAAGCCACAGTGCAACAAATGCAAGAAATTTGGGCACGTGGAGAAAGATTGTCGTGTCAAAGGCACTCATCATGCTAACTATATTGAAGAAACTGAGAAGAATGAGAATATATTCTTCCTCAGTCAAGGCTCATCCGAGAAGACACATGGCACGTGGTTTCTGGATAGCGGCTGCAGCAATCACATGACACCATACAAGGACATCTTCTCCAAGCTGGATACGAATTTTCAATCAAAAGTCAGATTGGGGAATGATGAATTCCTTGAGGTGACAGGTAAAGGAACAGTTGCTGTGGAGACAACAAATGGTATGCGATATATTCATGATGTGCTGCTAGTTCCCAACTTAGCACAAAATCTCCTCAGTGTTGGGCAAATGATACAGCGTGGATATGCACTTCACTTTGAAGGAGATACTTGCATCATCTATGACAAGAAAGACAAAAATCTTGTCATAGCCAAAATAAAAATGAGAGAATGCCGTGACTTTCCTATTCAATGGAGGTACAATACTGCCATGAAGGCTCAAGTTGATGATTCATGGCTTTGGCACCGGAGATTTGGGCATTTCAACTATCATGGCTTGAGCATTCTTCATCAGAAAAATATGATGAGAGACATGCCTAGCATTAAAGAAGCTGAAGGAGTTTGCGAAAGTTGTATGCTTGGCAAGCAACACCGACAATCCTTTCCTTCTGGGCAATCATGGAGAGCCAAAGCTGCACTGGAGCTCATTCACACAGATATATGTGGGCCAATGAGGACACCATCTCTCACCCAAAACAGATACTTCATTCTTTTCATTGACGATTATACCAGAATGACATGGGTTTACTTTATGCGTGAAAAATCCGAAGTCCTCAAAATTTTCAAGAAATTCAAGCAACTAGTTGAGAATCAAAGCAGCTGTCATATCAAGACATTAAGGAGTGATCCTGGCAAAGAATACACATCAAAAGAATTTGAGAAATTCTGCGAAGACGAAGGAGTTGAACGACAACTAACTGTTGGGTACACACCAGAGCAAAATGGAGTTTCAGAACGAAAGAATAGAACTGTTATGGAGATGGCAAGATCAATGCTAAAGGAGAAGGGATTACCAAACACATTCTGGGCTGAAGCAGTTTACACTGCCGTTTACCTATTAAACAGGTGCCCAACTAGAGCCGTCCAAAATAAAACACCTGTAGAAGCTTGGAGCGGAAGGAAACCATCAGCAAGGCATCTAAGAGTTTTCGGCTGCATATGCTATGTCCACATTCCGGATCAGAAAAGGAGCAAACTTGATGAGAAGACTGAAAAAGGAATCTTCTTGGGATACAGCACTGAATCAAAAGGATATCGAGTATACAACTTGAAGACCAAGAAGCTTCTTATTAGCCGAGACATAGAGTTTGATGAAAATGCTGCATGGAATTGGGAAGCAGAGAAAGTCGAGAAAAACATATACATGCCTATCCATCAATCAATTACACCAAGCCAAGAAGATGACAATGGAAACAATGTCGCCACTCCAGCTACTCCAGAGACAGCTCCTGTACAAGAATTATCGTCTCCAGAATCTCCTCCAAGAAAAGTAAGATCACTAAGAAATATATATGAAAGATGCAACTATGTAATAATGGAGCCCGAAAGCTTTGAAGCAGCAACAAAGCAAGATGAATGGATAAAAGCTATGGAGGAAGAAATCAAGATGATCGAGAAGAACGAGACATGGGAGCTAGTTGAAAAGCCAAAAGATAAAGAAATTATCGGTGTAAAATGGGTCTACAAGACAAAACTTAATCCGGATGGCTCCATACAAAAACACAAGGCAAGACTAGTTGCCAAAGGTTACTCACAAGTACCTGGCATCGACTATAATGAGACATTTGCTCCAGTTGCACGACTCGACACTATAAGAGCTTTGATAGCTCTAGCAGCCCAAAAGAGATGGAAGATTTTTCAATTAGATGTGAAATCAGCATTCCTGAATGGAGTTCTTGAAGAAGAAATCTACGTAGAGCAACCACAAGGATTCGTGGTAGAAGGTGAAGAAGACAAAGTGCTGCGATTGAAGAAAGCCCTATACGGATTAAAGCAAGCACCGCGAGCCTGGTATAGCCGAATTGACAAATATTTCATGGATCGAGAATTCAGGAGGAGCAAGAGTGAGCCAACACTCTACATCAAGACCCAAGGTAATTCTAATACTCTCATAGTTTCCCTGTACGTAGATGATCTCATTTGCACAGGAAACAATGAGAAGATGATAGAAGAATTCAAAGATGACATGATGAAGACGTTCGAGATGACCGACTTGGGTCTAATGCATTACTTTCTTGGCATTGAGATTACACAAAAAGAAAACGGGATATTCATCTCACAGAAAAAGTATACAGAGAATCTTTTGAAGAAATTCAAAATGCTTAATTGCAAAGCAGTTGCTACTCCGCTGGTGAATAATGAGAAATTACAGAAAGAAGATGGATTCGAAAAAGTGGACGCTTCGCACTATAGAAGTCTCATCGGAAGCCTCCTGTATCTAACAGCTACAAGACCAGACATCATGTACGCAACCAGTCTACTGTCAAGATTCATGCAAAGCCCAAGTGAAAAGCATTATGGAGCTGCAAAGAGAATTCTAAGATACTTGCGAGGTACGAAAAATTTTGGTATTCAATACAAGCCCATTGAAGATGCAAGACTATTTGGATATACAGATAGTGACTGGGGTGGGTCAGTTGACGACATGAAGAGCACCTCAGGATATGCATTTACACTTGGAACTGGAATATTCTCTTGGGCATCAAAGAAGCAAGAGACCGTAGCTCAATCATCTGCCGAAGCAGAGTATATTGCAGCAGCGACCACTACTAGTCAAGCTATCTGGCTTAGAAAAATTTTTGAAGACATGGGAGAACAACAAGAAGATGCTACTGAAATTTTCTGCGACAGTAAGTCAGCTATTGTCATTGCAAAAAATCCAGTCCATCACAGTAGAACGAAACATATTGCAATCAAATACCACTTCATAAGAGAAACAATATCAGAAAAGAAAATAAAACTTGAATACTGCAGCACGAAGGAGCAGCTCGCTGATATCTTTACCAAGGCACTCCCAAGAGTAAAATTTGAGATGCTACGCAGCATGCTTGGAGTATCTGAAAAGTGTGCTAAGGAGGAGTGTTAGAAGTAGCACACTTCCAGAAACATCACCAAGCATCATGAAGCTTCAACACCAAACCAGAAACTTCCTACCGACCTAAAGCAGCAACTGAAAATTTACTAGAAGCTGCAGAAGAACTCCAGAACAGGAACAGTACTACCGTCATACAAGAAAGAGCAGAAAAATAAAATGTTGTATTAAAATAATACTACAACAACAGCTGTAAAAGAAAGAACTAGAAATAGATAATTCTAGAATAGGAAACCGCCATACATGAGGCGGCAAAAGACATCTATAAATAAGCTCTAGGTACACGTAGTGAGGCAACCCAAAATCCATAGCCAGCATTCATAACCTCTTGTACTAAGTCCAATTCTCCTTAAAATACTATTTGCTTAAACCTTCTCTTTCTTCCACTATAACTTTGACTAGTCAACTACTTTCACAAATATTACCGTGCTACCCTTTCAACTTCCAACTATTCAAGCTATCACACGCACACACAACTATTACCCAATATCGTAAACTAACAAAAGTGCTTACCTGCTATGTGTCTGGGTAGAATTTTCCCTGCTTTATATAATACTGCAGCACCCTATAGACAACGTTTAACTCACTGACTCACCTACTGCTCCCTCAGCAATTTTATATTTTATTCATGTATATTACAAACATATCCACTGGCTAAAATTTATTAATATTTCACTTTTGTTTAAATACGCACATATGGCTCATTCAACTACTCAGCCACTCAGCCACTCTTGCTGTACTCAAGCTGTACTTTTTTGAAGCACGTGTGATAAAAAAAAGTAAAAAAAAGAAAAATGAAACCAATATGTGTATCCCACATGCCTTTCATCAGCCCTCTGCTGTATTAGTTTGACAATTTCTCCACGTGTTGCTTGAGCCATTGAGTTGTAGGTTTTGCTTCCAAAGGTCTTTATTTCCTCTTCCAAAAAATTCTTTCTTTAAACAGTAACATAATTTACTCTCCTTCTCACTTTTATTTAATTTTTCTCTTTACTTCTCATTAGTCATCACTCCACTTCCTGTATGAAATATCTTCCTTGAGGATAAGAGAAAAGTGGGCTAGGATTAAAATAAATTAAAGAAAGACTTGTTAAAATGTCATTGGAACCAGTAGAGCAAGAATTTCCTCTTGGGAAGGGTTATTCCAATTTTTGCAGTCACATAAGCAATGCACCCTACTAAGGGTCTTGCATCACAATTTAAAGAAAATTATAGTTTTAGGATCTCAATTTTTGGGATGAATATCAATGTAGTTTCTAAAATTTTGATTGTTTTATCCAATAACCTCAATTTTATTTTTATTTTTTATCTTTCGGCAAGGAGAGGATCGTGTGTTTGATGCATCCCTTTGATAAAAATGAAATTTTCAAAGTGCTCAATCACATAAAATTATAGTTATGAGTGTTGTACAACAAAATCTTTGGAGTAGGGATGACTGACACCAAATTTGATAACTCTAGCTTTATCCAAAGCATGATGTTAGGTTAAGGTTATTAGCTTATAAAAAAAATTAAAAAAAAATAAAACCAACGGAGGGCACCTAATTGGCACCGAAAAATGTTGACTAAATTAATAAGTAATGAAGTGTCATTAAAATCTAAATACATTTTTGTTTCCCTTCTAGCACCCAAAAGCTTGGCTTTACTCATGTCCTTCTCTCTCTCTTCCGCATCTTCGTCTTCATTTTCAGTGGTTGGTGGGCTATTCCATAGACCATCCAATTGCATATATTGAGAGTTGTCAATTCATCTTAAGAATATCATCCTAATGAAGGATAAATAAAAAATTTAAAAAAAAAAATTGTTACTGAATAGTACTGAAATCCTGATGTTGTTAATTAGACTGAAAATCAACTTAATCAGAATGTAATTATTTTAACTCTAGAATGTTTTTTCTTTTCTTTTCCTCTTTTCAGTTCTCCAAAGTCCATAAGTGTATATGTAGTAAAGGAAAGATAGATTCTTAATATCACTCTTTGTATACTAAAATGAATAAATTAGGTTTAATTTTCTTGTGATACTTATATTGCCGTGGTATTATGTATTCTAAAATGAACTATGCATGAATGGCTAAAGCAGCACAAGGAGAAAAAGTCAAACTAATACTGCAGGCATGACATAGGGAATGTGGGACACATTTACATACATTTGATTCAAAAAAGTACAGCTTCAGTAACCATGTGATTGAAAAGTAAAATTAAAGCGACTGGCCTACATAAATATATTATTTGTAATAGGCACCGTCCATATTATATTACATCATAGTCACTCATTTACTTTTTCGTAAAAGCCATTATTTATCTAAGTATTACAAACACATGCACTGATCAGTACATGTGTTTGTAAGACTGAAATAAATAATAGATTAAATTGCTCATGGGTCAATAGGAGACAACACAGAATTATTATTTTCTCAAAAGATGGAGTAATCTGCATTAAACAAAGCCAATGAGATAAACGTTACCTAAAGAGTGCTGCAACTGCAACATTATATAAAGCAGGGCAAATTCTGCCCAGACACATAGCAAGTGAGCACTTTCAAGTACAAACAGAAAAAATCAATCTGAAGTTATGGCTTCCATGAATTGTCACAAAGCTAGTGAGCTCTTTCAAGCTCAAGCTCACTTGTATAGACACATTTACAGCTTCCTCAATTCTATGTCTCTCAAGTGGGCAGTTCAGTTTGGCATACCAGACGTCATCCACAACCATGGCCAACCCATTACTCTTCCTGAGTTGGTGTCTGCTCTTAAAGTTCCACCAGGTAAAGCTATTTGTGTGCAGCGGCTAATTCGCTTATTGGCGCATAACGGGTTCTTTGCCATAATCAGAAACAATGGCAACAAGGAAGAAGAAGAAGCTTATGTTCTGACTCCAGCATCAGAGCTACTCGTCAAAGGCACAGACCATTGTTTATCTGCAATGGTTCAGTATGTACTTGACCCTGCAAATATTGGTGCATTCCATAACTTGGGGAAATGGATGCAAGGGGAGGAGGCTACACTAGCAGAAACCATATTTGGGGCTAGCTACTACGAGTTCCTTAATGATAATCCTGCCTATCTGAGTGTATTCAATGAGGCAATGGCTTGTGATTCTCAAATGGTAAACTTGGCGTTGAGAGACTGCAAGCCAATCTTTGAGGGTCTGGATTCTATAGTTGATGTTGGTGGTGGAACTGGAACCGCAGCCAAGATTCTAAGTGACGCATTTCCTAAGTTGAAATGCATAGTGCTAGACCTTCCAAAGGTTATAGCAAACTTATGTGGCAGCAACAATTTGAGCTATGTTGGTGGGAACATGTTCAAGTCTATCCCTCAAGCTGATGCTGTCTTATTGAAGGTACACAAATGCAACCTAATATAGTTCATATTTCTTCCATTAATACTCAGGTTGATTAGCTAAAAGGTATGAAAATAATTGCTAATCCTTCAAATTTTTTTTTCCTTGTGCAGTTCATTTTACATAACTGGAATGATGATGACTGTATAAAGATACTAATGAAATGTAAAGAAGCTATTTCAGGAAAAAGCAAAGGAAAAGTGATTATCATAGATATTGTGATTAGTGAAAAGCAAGATGAGCATGAAATGACTCAAACAAAGTTCTACTATGACGTAATCATGGCAACATTGCTTAATGGAAAAGAGAGAAACGAAAAAGAATGGAAGCAACTCTTCTTGGAAGCAGGCTTCAAAGATTACAAGATATTCCCCATCTTTGGCTTTAAGTCTCTAATTGAACTTTCTGCTTAGATATTGTTGTAGTCTTTTAAGTAGTTTTATACATTATGAATTGAATAAATATGTATCTACTATGCAAGAAAAGTGGAGCTATGTTCATTGGTTTTCAAGAACATATTTTGATTCCCTTGATCTTGGAGTTTTATCTGATATCTAGTATTTATATATTATGAAACTAGTGTTTTAATGGTGTTTCATCTTTAAACTGAATCTCAAATGACTTTCCTATCGGCGGTTCTTGTTCATTACAGAAAGTAATAAGATTCAGCTTTCTACTTTGTTTCTCCAATCCATCAAAACCATGTTCATTACAAAATTTTACCTCCACCATCCAGTAACAAGATAGAGCATAAAAATATTGCAGTCTTTGAACTTTTGAGTTTGCCAATAAGTTATAATGTCAAACTATTATCATAAGATGTTTGGGGAAAAGAGATAACTAGATACCAAAATAGAGAATCACCTAAAAGTTACACTCCCGCTTATATGTATCAAGTCTNAATAGAGGAAGATCCAAAGGAGAAAAAAAAGAGAAAAACAGATCCTAGTTGGACTTATGGAGAAATGTTAGGTGGAAATAGACAACATGTACAATGCAATTTTTGTCATAAAATAATGAAAGGTGGTGGTGTGACTAGATTGAAGCAACACTTAGCTGGGGGTTATCCCAATGTTGAGAAATGTGAAAAATGTCCTTTAGAAATTTCTAATAAAATGAGAAAACTTTTGAAGGGCAAAAAGAAAGAGAATGAACAGTTAGCTACTACAAGAGCTGAAATGAGAAAAAATCTAATGGGTGGAGCTAAAAGAAGAGCTGGCATTGAAGAGATATCATCTGAAGATTCAGATGATGATATAACAATTCGAGAGAAAGAAGAGTTAGAATATGCAAAACAGATATCTATTGAAGATATACACAAGGCAGAAAGAGGACATCAATATGGTCATTTTCAACCAATATCAAAGAAAGGAAAAAGACATTTTTTTCATAGTGAAAGTGTAAAAGAGTCTACAAGCAAAATCTTTAGCAAAAAAAAAGAAAAGCGTCCAACCAAGGAAGAGATGAATCCTTCAATATATCGCCAACGAGATGTTTATCAACAAAAGTTGCACCATTTGTGGAATCCCAAAAAATGGGCAAAGTCAGCAAAGCAAGCAATTGGTAAATTCTTTATTTATCAAAATATTCCACCAAACAAAGCCCAGGGTCCTTTTTATGATATCATGATTGATGAAATTGCACGTGCGGGTGTTGGGGTGCAAGGTCCTACTCCTTATGATATTGGTGGCCTAATTCTTGATGATGAAATAGAAGAGATAAAAAAATACATAGAAAATTTTAAGAAGAAATGGGTAATTTATGGTGTCACAATTATGTGCGATGGTTGACAATCTATATCCCGTTTAGCAATCATAAACTTTTTGATCTACTATGATGGGAGAATAGTTTTTCACAAGTCAATTAATACAAGTGAAAGAGAAAAAGATGTCAAGTATATTTTTAGCTTGATGGACCAAGTGGTTGAAGAGATCGGTGAAACTAATGTTGTGCAAATCATTACAGATAATGCATCTGCATACAAGAAGGCTGGTGAGTTATTGATGCAGAAGAGACCACACTTGTATTGGACTTCTTGTGCTGCTCATTCTCTTAATCTAATATTGCATGATTTTACAAAATTTAAAGAAGTTGAGAAGGTTTTGGAAGATGCTAAAAGGTGCACCAATTTTATTTACAATCATTCCAAAATTCTTCACATGATGAGAACCTATTGCACAGGAGAGTTGATTAGACCTGCTCAAACACGGTTTGCAACCAATTATATTGCTCTTGCAAGTCTTATGGAGCAAAAAAATGGGCTGCAAAAAATGGTTACTTCAGATGAATGGTATAGGAATTCAGTTAATAAGGATTCAGCTGGAGCACGAGTTCATGCCACTATATTAGATCCAAATTTTTGGAAGAATATTAAGAAAATTGTTGATATACATATACCAATTGCTAAAGTTCTAAAGTTGGTTGATGGAGAAAAACAAGCTATAATGCCATATGTTTATGCAGCAATGTGCAAAGCAAGATCACAATTCAAGAGATGGCTCCTAAGTCAGGCAAAAAGTATATTGATATGATTGACTATCGTTGGCATAAACAAATAATCAGTGATATTCATATGGCAGGTATTAAATTTTTTATTATACATTTTTATTTATGTTATTTTTGTAATACATTCATATTTATTTCATCTTTAACTATAGTAATTGATATTTTATTCTTGATTTATACATGAAAAAAGCATATTACTTGAATCCATCATATCAATACTCTGAAAACCTTGGAGCTCAAGAACATTTGTTGAAAGCGCTTAAGCATGTGATTTCTAGATTAGAGCCAAGCTCAACTAAAGCTTCCTATGCACTCAATGAGGTATTTATAATTTTTTCTTTATCTTTCTCATTTGTGATAAGAACATCTAATAATTACCTGCACTAAATTTTTTATGTAGGTCAAAATATTTCGAGATGCCATGTATGGATTTTCCAACAAATTAGCTATCAAAGGAAGAGATAAAACAGATCCAGGTTTGACTTATTATATTAGTAACAAAATTGCTATGTGTATATGGAAACATTTCAATATATTACTAACTAATTTCCACCAATTTTAATTTGCAGCTGAATGGTGGCTTATGCATGGCACTGATGCTCCAAATTTAAGAAAAATTGCAATAAGAATATTGTCACAAACAGCTTCGTCTAGTGGGTGCGAAAGAAATTGGAGCACATTTGCACTTATTCACACAAAAGTCCGCAATCGTTTGAATTATGATAAATTAGAGAAGCTTGTTTTTGCACAATATAACATGCGATTGAAATTGAAGCATATTATGAAGGAGCATAATGAACAAGGTGCTGACTTCAAAGCAATAGATTTGACCACAATTTTTGAAGAATATGATGGTATTTCAGAATGGTTAGATGATCCTGGTGATGCACTATTAGATGAATTGGATGAAGATACTGGAAATATTAGGCCAAATACTTATTTGGCTACATTTGCTAATCGATGGTCAGATTCACAAACTACTCAACTAAAAGTTAGTGGCAAGCAACCAAATAGAATAACTACAGATGAGGAGTTTGAAAATTTGATGAGAGGATCAACACATCATGAATTTTCACCTACTGCTGATGTTGATGAGGAATCAGATGATGATACTGATACTGATACTGATCCAGGTGATGGTGGTGAAGTAGGTGGTGAAGATGTCACAAGTACTGATAGGGGTGGTGAAAGAAGTCATTATTCACCAGGTATGGTTTTCACATCAGAACAAGGATTTCAATATTGCACTGAAGATACTGATCATGGTTATAGGCCTTTTGACTATAATAGACCAAGTGATAATGATGTTGAAATGCAAGATGTTGAAATGCAAGATGTTGAAGAATTGGCTTCTAATTTTTCTTCACTTAATACTCGTGGATGTGAGTCTAATAGATTTGGTTATACTTTATCATCTTCAGCACGTGGTCAGAGTTCTGGGCATGATTCATCATCTTCTGCACATAATTATGGCTCATTATACTCATCATCCTCACAGGTTGATTGGCGTCTTCCAACATACTATATGGAGGATTTTGAAAAATTTAAGAGGGATTATGATAATTATTACTGCTCTTACATGACTTGGATTAATTATTGTGACTATGTGGAGAAGCATTATCAATTTCCTCTTAGATTATATCCAAGTTCTGGATATTTACCCCCTAGACATTCTACTGCTAATTGATTTGAACTTTTTAATATGTTTTTGTTGATTATGTATTGTGTAATTTGAAACTTAAAGTATAATATGTACTTTTAATTAAGTTTTATGTATCTCAAATGTTTTAAACATTTTTGGACATTGATTATATTAATGTTATTTGGTTACAAATGTAATTATTCAATACTATATTATCTAATTTTATATATTTTTATCACTATTATTATGTTAGAATCTTTTAAAATTAAAAAAAGTTATTGCTTAAAATTATTTAAAACGTTTCTTAAAAAATCTTCCGTTTCCACGAAATTTCCGAAACGTTTCCGTTTCTTGAGTGACCGAAACGGTACCTCGACACGACATTTAGTTCCTTGCTGGTGACGGCCAGAAAAGAGTGAAGTGGTTCAACCCAACAAAACATAAATCTTTTTAGTATTTTAGTGAAAGTCTCTTTCTCTCTATACTATGAATGGTTTTCTCTCGTATTTGTCGTTAGCTTTTTCCTCCAACACAGCAGAAAGCCTTTGTTTTTAATTATTTGTTAATTGCTGATGGAAATACAATAATGCAGCTTGCTTACTCTTTTAATATTTTTCTCACTAGAGAAAAACGCACATATGTTAAGGCTTTTTTTAGAGGAAAACGCATATGCATTTTTTGCCTTTCCCAATGCCAGTCAAAGTGTTAAAAAAATTCATATGTGCGATTTCAGCATTTTTTACAAAAAGGTTTTGGCTTTTTTTTGTGGAAAACGCATTTTCTATATCTGCCAAGAAATGGATCTACACTGAAGAAGTCAACATTATATATCATGAATGGATCTACTATTCTCGGAATATAGTTCGGAGAGTCATGCTAAAAGTTATCCAACACTAAGCAAATTCTCAGCCATATGAGGTAGATAGTACAAATTTTGGATAGTTTTGTTTCCTTTGTTTGCTTCTCGAGTTGATGGCTTTTTTATTTACATGAAGCTTTGACTAAAAGGAAGTTTCAATGGATGATTTACAGTTTTTTTGTCATAGAATTTGAGTGAACTCAACCATTCTTCAACACTCAACTAAGAAAGTTTTATCATTTATTCAATTAGAGAAATAATTTAATTGAACTTTTGACTTTGAGGCAAACTAATATGGTTGTTCTTTAAAATTCTCATTCTTTAAAACTCTCAGTATCATTAATAGAATCACTACAACTTCAAATAAGATTTACTAGCCACCACAAGTTTGGTAAAGTATTCATGAATGATTCCAAAAGTACCAAAAAATAAAAATAAAAATTAAACCTCAAACTTCAAATTAATTTGTAGAAGATTATTTCAAAAGGTGCTATATTGACTTGGGTACAATTAAAATATCACTTGCATATTTTGTTGCTCAGTGCAAAGGGTGAATTATCTGCATGTGTAAGGAATTAATTATCTCATTAGAGTAGCTTGACTTCACATGTAATCTTATGTTCCTTGGAGCAGAAATATGCTTTGTAATGTATTGTGTTAGATATAAAACCATTCATGGGCCTTCACCTATACAGCTGGTTCATACATGTTAGATATAAATCTATTCATGGGCCTTCACCAATTAGTTTAAGCTTTTAGGTTGAATCGGTTCGTGACATGGTATCAGAGCCCCTTTGACCAAATGGTCAGGAGATCGAATCCTTCTGCCCCCACTTTCTCAATTAAATTGAAATTTCAGCACATGGTATAAATGGGTCTGTGTTTTTTCCATGCTTCAATCCCAAATGACTTTCGTGTGCGGCTTTTAGGTTGAATCGGTTCGTGACAATACACACATTTCTGAATTGCTCAAGTTTTAACTCTTAGTACCATCTACTCCTCAAATATCCCAAGTAAAACTTGGGGTATAACAAATTAACAATGGAGATATTGTAAATTAGAAGATATTATATAAGCACTTAGTTGAACAACTTAAGACTGGGCTTTAGCCCAAGTAATCGCAGCCCATACTCTTAGATATAAGTTGAATTAGAGGCCACAAGATCTAATATCTGCATGACCCTTCCATGGCTTTTTTCCTTTCCTCATAAAATTTCTCTCTTATATTATCAAGAAAGAACTAGACTACTTAGGGTATAAAATACACCATAAGTTAATCTGTGGACACCTATTTATCATTATGAAATTTGGAATGAAGAAAGTCTAATATACAAAATAGCTGGAGGGGTGAAACTATAACTTGAATGTGAGCTATTATTCGTACCTATGAAAATGACTGAAAGGGAATATTGAGAATGGATCTTATGTTAGCTTTTGATGGTTTGAGCAACAAGTCTTGTCCTCTATCACACACTGCATTATGGGTCTCTCTCCCCTTCGTCTGAGCAAAGACCCTGATTCCTGACCAGGTTCAAAGTTATAAACACTAAAAAACAAAGATTTCTTCAAAGGTCAACTCTTAGTGTACTAGCTAAAATATGCTTGACTTACAGCTGGTTCATACATGTTAGATATAAATCTATTCATGGGCCTTCACCAATTAGTTTAAGCTTTTAGGTTGAATCGGTTCGTGACATGGTATCAGAGCCCCTTTGACCAAATGGTCAGGAGATCGAATCCTTCTGCCCCCACTTTCTCAATTAAATTGAAATTTCAGCACATGGTATAAATGGGTCTGTGTTTTTTCCATGCTTCAATCCCAAATGACTTTCGTGTGCGGCTTTTAGGTTGAATCGGTTCGTGACAATACACACATTTCTGAATTGCTCAAGTTTTAACTCTTAGTACCATCTACTCCTCAAATATCCCAAGTAAAACTTGGGGTATAACAAATTAACAATGGAGATATTGTAAATTAGAAGATATTATATAAGCACTTAGTTGAACAACTTAAGACTGGGCTTTAGCCCAAGTAATCGCAGCCCATACTCTTAGATATAAGTTGAATTAGAGGCCACAAGATCTAATATCTGCATGACCCTTCCATGGCTTTTTTCCTTTCCTCATAAAATTTCTCTCTTATATTATCAAGAAAGAACTAGACTACTTAGGGTATAAAATACACCATAAGTTAATCTGTGGACACCTATTTATCATTATGAAATTTGGAATGAAGAAAGTCTAATATACAAAATAGCTGGNTACATCGTATTAATCAGTTTTAAATAGCCTTCAAAATTTCAGACCATTGACAGACTGCACCAGTTCAATACTATATGCAAATTGATTTTTATATTGGATTGGGTTTGCTGTCCACCAATATGCGTCCATGGTTCTTATTTGATTTATATTTTGAAAATAGATAAACAGCTCTGTTGGATTATAGTTCTGAAAGCTTGATGACTGATCTAATTTATAAGCTTGTTAAATTTGGTGGCCTTTCATGACAGGTTGATTTAAATAGAGCAGGGGTACCATTGCTTGAAATAGTTTCTGAACCTGATATGAGAAGTGGTATTGAAGCAGCAGAATATGCTGCAGAATTGCAGAGATT